>JAODAL010074302.1:0-14421 GCA_025379985.1 Phyllomedusa bahiana
GACGTGAGGCACTGAGATGAAAAGGAAACGGTTCTATGTAAAACGAGGTCATGTGATTTTTCCAGCCAATCCCCAACCATACACATCCCAGTCATGACTTTCCCCACACACATCTCACCCTGCTCTATTCTGTAATTCATTTGCTGGCCCCCAAAAATTTACGGGAAAATCGCCGAAAAAGGGCGCGATTTAATAGTTGATGCACAGATTTTAAACCTTAATTATCGCATGATCTGGAAATTTCGATCACCATAAAAACCTTGCCGATTTCAACTTTGTCGATAAAAATCGCTCAAACCCCTAGTTTTGAGGTCATGTTGCTTGAGATACAGCTATATTATGGTCCTTTGGAACAGAAATGTGGCTTTTAAGTGGCATTTCTCCCTCACAATTTTTTAATAGTGGCTGTGAGTCATATTTATAATTTTTTTGGGGGTCATGTAGCTGTGAGATACCAGAAATTTAATCATGGTCCTTTGGAACAGAAATGTGGCTTTTAAGTGGCATTTCTCCTTAAATTTTTAATAGTGGCTGAGAGTCATATTTTTTAATTTTTTGGGGTCATGTTGCTGTGAGATTACACAATAATCATGGTCCTTTGGAACAGAAATGTGGCTACTAGTGGCATTTCTCCCTCACAATTTTTAACAGTGCTGAGAAGTTATTTTTATAATTTTTTGGGTCATGCTGCTTTGAAATGCAGCAATATACAGGTCTATTAAAAAAAAATGTTGTTTCTAACAGACATTTGTTCTTCACAATTATCAAAAGTGGCTAAGGGTCATGTTTGAATTTTTGGGGGCATTTTGCTGTGACATGCAGCTTTTTTTTACTTTTTACAGGTCCTATTATAAAAAAAATTATTTGTTTCTAACAGACATTGGTTCTTCACAATTGTCAAGAGGGCTCAAGGGTGAGGTGTGTCAGAAACAGGAATAGGTAGGACACTGTTAATGGACACTTTATTGCAAAATGACTTGTTTTTGCAAGATCTTTAACATAGCTAGCAATCCCTGTATTGAGACAACCATTTAATACAATTAAAAAAGAGAAACAAAGATGGTGGGATTCCATCCTATTTTAAAAATGTGTTTTCTAGAATTAAACTACTAAAAAAAAATTGCATGGTACAAAATAGCAGGTAAAAAAAATTTCCCCTGAATTGTACAAGGGAGCTACAGGAAAACTTGACCAGATGTAGGTTATTCAGAGGAGTATGGAGCACGGACAGAGAACAAAGAACAGAGACAATTTCCTCCAGCACGTTGAGTAAAATGAGAAAAAAGAATGCCAAGAAAAAGGGCACCTGGGTGGAACAGGAGCATTAACAACCAGTATTTGCAAGTGAAACTCAATTAGTCCGCACTCATTTCGGAGGGGCAAGCGCTACCCAGGCAGGGACAGTATATGTCCAGTGAAACTAAAATGGTGGTTGAAAGACTCCTTTTTCCGGCACTTTTTTTTCTGGGGTCATTCTGTTTTGGGGCTCATGCTGTGGCCCAGGACGGATAGTGTATGTCCAATGAAACTAAAATGATGGTTGAAAGACTCCTTTTTCCCGGGACTTTTTAATTTGGGGGGCATGCAGGTTTGGGGCTCATGCTGTGGCCCAGGACAGGTATAGTCAATGTCCAGTGAAACTAAAATGGTGGTTCAAAGACTCCTTTTTCCGGCACTTTTTAATCTGGGGTTCATGCAGGTTTGGGCTCATGCTGTGGCCCAGGGCAGGTATAGTCAATGTCCAGTGAAACTAAAATGGTGGTTGAAAAGACTCCTTTTCCCAGCACTTTTTAATTGTGGGTCAGGACAGTTTTAATGTCATACTGCAGACGGACAGATATAGTTAATGTCCAGTTCAACAAAAAATGGTGGTTGAAAGACTCTTTTTCCGGCACTTTTTAATTGGTTGTCAGCAGGTTTGGGGCTATGTGATTCCAGGACAGGAAATTCAATGTCCAGTTAAGATGTAAATGGTATGTGTTTTTTTTCTGGGGTTTTATAACCTAAGTTTGTTGCCTAAGATGTAGAGGCCATTTGACTTTTGTGGATTTTAAATTCCAGCTTCTCCAGCCCTTTTGGGTGTAATAAAAAAGGTGTTTTGCTCTCCCATAGACTTTACTGGTATCGTTTTAAAATTTCTATACGACCATGACATTTGTCGATGAGGGTCGCTATCGCCCATCGCCCGATGCGTGGCCAACGTAACGTCAACATATTCTAACAAAAAAGCAAAATATTTTTGTGTCCCCCTATGTGTTTTTCCAAAACATGTTTTACTGCCCCCAAAGTATATAAATTTCCCTTTGTTAAGGGCGCAAAATGTTCGCTTTTACGTTGCTTAGCTTTCTTCCCCATTTTCCTACAAATTTTGTTATGTAAAATTTCTTTTATAGCAAAAACTACATGGGTAGACTCCCCGTTGGTAAAGTTTTTGTTTTTTTGTTTTGGGAAAAAAAATTTTTTCCCAAATTCTTTGGTCTTTATGGCATAGTTACAAATACCAAAATGTTTACCTCCACATGAATAAAAACCTTTACCCACAAAAAAATTCATTTGTATACAGCTGAATACAAAACTAGCAATACAAAAATTTTTTGGTTCCCCTCTTTGCTACAAACTTTACTCCTGAATCGACCATATTGACAAGAATCTTGACAAAATTTTGTCCTGTTTGAATAGGAGATTTTGAAAAAAACTTTTTTGATCTTTAAAAGTTTTACAATTTATAATAAAAGTAAATTTTATAAAAATTTTTTTTTATTATTTATCAGTTTTTGCTTATTAAGAAGGAAGTCTTGAGTAAGATGCTCTACTCTATCATAGGCCCTACTTTAGAGCTTTTTCTCATATCCTGTAGTCAGTAATCTTGCATCAACTTGTCTTTTTCCCCTTATAAAATCTTCATTAAAGATACATGCTCTCTTGGCTCTAATATACTCACCTACCAAAATGGCTGATATTGTGTGGCCAGAATGACAACTAGTCAGTTTAAGGGTAGCATTCCCACTTAGTGACGTAGTACTTATTTTAACAGTGCAAAGGTAGATATATGTCTAGAAAAGGAATAAGTTGCCGTTCACTAAAATACGTAAATTGTAAAAATCGGAAAATTTTCATTGATCTAACAATGAAATTGGTATGGACGCCACTCCTCCCAAAAAATCAAAAGATGTTTGGGAAATACCCTTTCCCGGGGAATGCTGTCAACAAATCTCCGAAAAAATGGTGTGGTGCCCTCACCACACCATGAATGTGTTGGCTATTGAAGGTGAGGAGATTACTCCCATGTGCACTTCAACCAATTGAAGATAGTATGCATTGTTAAACCTGAAGAAATTGCTTAAAGAATTATTCTGTGCTAAAATTTTAAAAACATTTGTAATTCTTCCGAATATTTAGTATATTAAGCTAAACGGAACTTCAAGGCTTTGTATTCTAGAATATTGCTTTTCCCGTCAAATAAGCCGGTATTGTTACTGTCCATTGAATTTGAGATTTCCCTTTTAAACAGCCTTGGTATCTTTAAGTTAGTCTGGTAAACGTTGTACCAATAGTTGTAGATATTTATCCAACCATGAGCTTAATTTTTTTCTTTTAAAGGGGAATTATTTCCGCTAAATGGGGTGCAGCCGGAGGTGGGGGGGGGGGAATATTTTTGTACACTTTGGGGAACTCCATAGAATAAAGGTGCTGCTGTTTTTTGTTTTGTTTTTTAAAAGATACCTCTTTGGTTTAAACATAATGGCCCCCCAAGGCTACACCCCTCAGTAATTTTTTTAATTTTTGTTGCATATCTTTTGTAGGAACACCTCTTAGCTTTTGACATATGTTGATATTCATCTAGGATTTTATATACTTGTTTTTCATATTAGCCTGAATCCAACACCACCATAGCCCCAACTTTAGCAACCTTTTTTTTTGGACCAACCTTTATTTCTCTGTAAATTTTCCAATCTATTTTTCTGTTTTTTCATCATATTTTTTGAAATGTTACTGGAATTTTTGTTGACATTTTTTAATTTGACCAAATCCCTCTTCATAGCATTCTGAAACGCATCTAAAGTCAGAACCCAAGATTTGTGAGGATTAAAAGAAAGTTTTGACATATTTTGAACAATGTCAATGTTATCCATCTGATGTCCTCATTTAATTCTTTAGAAATATTTAGTGTAAATTGTTCATCAAACAATAAGTAAATTGTTCAAACAATTAGGGATCTCCTTTTCTTAATATTGACTTTTTCCCCAACCCCCCCGTTATCGCTCCCGTCTGAGTAAAAGTATCTTTTAAAAGTAAGTGATCTGGCAAAACGGTTAACATCTAACTGAGTATGGAAAAAGTCAAAATCATTTAAACGTACAAAATTGAGTCCTTTTTGCAAGACTTCAATCTGTGGTGTAGAAAGTATAGTGGGTTTGAGAATTATAATGTCATGAATGTTCTCTGAGTCCTGATTAACAATAGTATCTTCAGATGTCATTTTCTCCATTGGGCTTTCCCTTTTTCTTGTGGGTTTTCCCTTCCCTCGTGTTCCTTTTTTTTATGTGGGTTTTTGAGGTGATTTTTGTCTCTTTACACTGGACATAAAAGGTTTTTAAGGGCAGTTTTTTCAAAATAGAGAAAATGACACTTCTGCATTGTTGTCCTCTCCATTTTAAAATAGACTTCAGGTATATACCTTAATTGTCCTTATACCATGAATATACTTTTTTATTTTTATAATCTTCTAGATCTCGTTGGTATTTTCTCTTTTTAATTTCCGTAATATTATTTTCCAATTTATCAATGCTTTTTTGCATGTCTTCATTTAGGCTAGTATTCAAGCTTGTATATTCTTTGTCTGTTTTATGAAAATCCACTTTGCTTTTTATACTTTCAATCTCTTTATCTCTTTTTGTAATAATGATATTTATTAGTGATAGTGACATTCCAATGTACAAATTCCTTTTCGATAAAGTCCTTTGTGTAAAAAAGGGTGGGGTTTTTTTTTTTATTTCATCCCCACGTATAATTTTTTTTTTCCCCGTTTTTTCGGGGAGTTAGGTCCCCCCAAATTTTTTAGTCTCAATCCTGGTGAGCCTTGCTATCCCTGGGCCAGTTTCCCCGCTTCCATAGTTTTTCCCATATTTAAAAGACTTGGGGGTAGAATGGGCGAATCGATTTTTTCGAGTGGAATTTGTTTTGAAAATTTTAGGAAAAATTTGATTCTGAAGTCGAAGTTTGGGGTGATTCGGGGAAACAAGCGTGTTTTAATTGAAAAAAGGGCTGCAACCAGGGGGTTACGGGGGGAAAAGAACTCTGGGAGGAAAAAAGGGTACCTAAATGACATGTGCAAAGATGAAAAATCAGGACCGGGGGGATTCTGTAGGGCCACCGCACTTTTTAAAAGCCGGACTGACGCGGCATTTTACATTCCTCTCTAGTGCCGTTTTGTGGGCCCCTTAAACTACGAATTAAAGAAAATTCCCCAAAACCCAAAAAAAGAAAGCCCTTTTATAAAAGCAATTTTTTTGGGGGTTTCCCCGTTTTCTCAAGACTGCTTCTTTTTACGTTCTAATTTTGATTTTGGGGAAAGGGAATTGTCCAATGTTTCCAATTCATTATTTACATTTTTTAATCCCTTTTGGGGTCATTTTCTTGAGCACTTTTAATTTTTCCCAAAGGGGTTATCAAAGCCTGTTGTTGTTTGCTGTTTTCAGTTAAAGAACAGCGTTTTTAACAATCCAAAATCCCTTTTTAAATTTTTTGGCTGTATTTTTTTGCGCAATTTAAAATCCAAGGGCTATTTAAAAACATCTTTGTCATTGTAGTCGTAAAAAAGGTTTTTTTTTTTAAATCCCCAAAGAAAAAAAATTTTGCCTGACATAATTCATATCTAAGGGTTTAAAACAAGTTTTTTTTCTTGTTGTTCGTAAAAATACCCCTTTTTTTTAAACCCACGTTTTACTAGGGAAATTTTTTGGGCAGTTCTTTCTTTTCGCAATTTATACCCAAGGGGGTTAAATTTAAATTTTTCCCTCTGCTGGGGAAAAGGGAAAAAAACACGCCCTTTTTAAACACATCCCAAAACTTTTTTGGGCAGCTCTTTTTCTTTGCTCAATTTAGACCCAAAGGGTTTTTAACTGTTTTTCTGCTGTTAGGGCAGTAAAAACACTTTTGTTTTAACCCGCCAAAAAGCTGGTTAAATTTTTGGCAGTTTTTTTTTCTTTTGGGTAATTTTAGTCCAAAGGGTTAATTAACTGTTTTTCTGCTGTTAGGGTTTCGTAAAATCCCACATCTTTTTTAACACGCCACAAGCTTTTAAATTTTTTGGGCAGTCATTTTTTTTGCTCAATTTAGACCCAAAAGGGTTAAAATTAAACCGTTTTTTTGCTTTTTATGGCAAAAAATTTACCCCGTCGGTTTTAAAAACCACGCCACAAAACGGGAAAATTTTTTGGCAGCCCCATTTCTTTGGGTAAAATTTTTAGATAAAAAGGGTTTTTTAACTTTTTTTTTTCTGCTGTTAGGGTAAATAAAATATCCCTCGTTTTAACACGCCACTTGCGGGAAATTTTTGGCGGGCTCATTTCTTTTTGCCCCAATTTTTTCCAAAGGGTTTCTGAAACATCTTTTTTGCTATTGAAACGGGAAAAAATTTTTTTTTTTTTAAAAATGCCAAAAAAAAATTTTTGCCTTTTGCATAATTCAAATCCGAAGGTTAATCAATGTTTTTCGCTTTTTGTGGTCAAAAAAATTACACATCTTTTTAAAAAGCACATAGTTTGGAAATTTTTTGGCAGTTTCATTTTTTTGCGAAAATTTAAATACCAAAAAGGGTTTTAATTAATTTTTTCCTCTGCTTTTTGAAACCCAGTAAAAAAACACGTCTTTTTTAACCCCAAAACATAGCTGGTAATTTTTGGCAGTTTCATTTTTTTCTAAAATTTAATCCAAAGGGTTAAAATTAACTTTTTTTTTCTGCTTTTATGGTCAGTAAAATACAGTCTTTTTAAACCCCCCACATAGGGGAAATTTTTTGGGCAGCTCATTTCTTTTGGCATTTTTTTCCCAAAGGGGTTAAAATAAGCGTTTTTTGCTGTTTAGTCAAAAAAAGAAATTTTGCCTGTACAAAAATTCAAACCCCAAAGGGGGTTAATTTCACGACGATCGGTAGTGGATCCCGCTGGCCCCGCGCAAGCGTTTTGATAATCCCCCCGGGGAGCGAAGTCTAAGTAAAACCCCATATTCACCAAGCCCGCCGCAATGCGGGATGGCTTGCTGCGGCGGGAAAAATACCAGGTCGCTCCCACGGCGAGACTTTTTTGCGGCGGGGGCCAAAGGGTAGCGGGGTACAGAACTAAAGGCCCGGGGGGCTTTGTCAGGGACAGGGAAAATAAGGTCAGGGCAGGGGGGGGCAAAAATTTCTAGTAAGGGGGCCGTGGGAAAGGGATTTAGGGTTCCACCTAAAGACGGAGACCAAAATGCTTTCTCAATACCCTAAAAGGGCCAACTAAAGATCAGGGGGGGACTTTTCCAAAATTTGCAACCCTTAAATGGGGGTCGGCGATTGGCCAAAAACCCTAAATTGGGGGCCGCGTGGCTCTTTAAATTAAGGAAGCGGGCGTGGTGTCCCCCAAAGGGAGCGGGGATGCCGCCGTACCCGGGCAGGGACACCCCACGGAAGCGGGAAAGCGGGGACGGTAAGTTGCCCCCCAAACGGGGGAACGGTAAAGCCCGGGGCCCGGGCACTCAAAAACCGTGGCTTGGGCTATCCCCGAAGCCCAGGGGGGGCGGGTTGGGGGAAACCAAAACCCCCGGGGGGGGGACTGCGGGCCCCACCGGGACAGACCCCCTTTTTCCCCCCAAAAACCTTTTCCAACGGGCCACGGAAAAAGATTTTTTCTCCCCCCGGTTCCCAAGATCTCCCCTAAGGCCCAATCCCCCCAAATTCGACCAGAAAAATGATTTCCCCCTCTGAGGGATTTCATAGCCAATGTTTTTTCACCAAAAAGACATTGGAATTTACAGCTTTCGGGAAAAAGGGGGGTAATCCCCCGGGGAGAAGGGGTTTTTAGCATGACGGGTTTTAAAAGGGGAGACATGAAAAGATTTTTGGGACCCGCATAAGGGGGGAGCCGGAGTTTTTTGGCACGGGATTAAAAAGCCCAAAAAACCCCTAAAACCCCCCAAAACCCGGGACCCATTTTAAGCTCATATCTTGAGCCAAAACGAATTTGGCAGAGACCCAAAACCTTTGGGTCCCCAGGAGCAAAAGCCGGAGCAGGTTTTTCCTCTTTTGTCCCCCTTTGGGGTTTTCATGTGGACGGGCTGCTGCTGTAGGGGTGATGAGCCCTGCTCCCAAAAAAAGCGGTCAAAAATCTTGAACCTTTTGCATAACGCAGGGCCCTGCAGAAAAGGTTGGGGGGGGGTGGGGCCAAAAGACCACGTAGAAGGAAAAGCCCCAAAGGGAATCCGAGCCCCAAAAAAATTATTGAGAAACTTCCCCAAAGGGAAATAGTTTGGGAAACCAACCCTTCCTGGCGACCGAGAAAAAAATTTGCCGGGGAAAGCCCCCAAAAAAACCGGGTTTGACTCTTTTAACTTGGCCTTTGGACTGAGGATATAAAACCGGGGAAAAATTTCGGGTTTTTACCTGAAACCCCGGGAACAGAGAGCCCGCCAAAATCAAAGATAAAAATTGGGAAAACTCCTCAATCAGAGACATTGCTGTGGCGGGCCCCGTGTAGGAAAAATAGCAGGAAGATGAGCGTGGGAGGCAAGGGCAGACAGAAACCCCGGGGTATGGGGAAAAAGTAACATCTTTAAAAATGGGTTTCCGCACGATCCAAAATTCCCTGTTACCCGGGGGAGGGGGGGAAGGTCCTTTTAAAAAAGTCCATCACCACCTTTGTTCCGGTGACGGGTCGGCAAAAAGGGTTTTTGCGGGAACGGGGCGGGAAAGGACAGAGGCGGGGACCCCTTTTTTCCCGGGCGCAAAAAAGTACAGGCCTCCAAAAACCCCCTTTGGGTATCTTTGGGCCAGCCCCACCCCAGTAAACCGAGAGATTAACTGGTAAAAACTCCGGAAACCCGGATCCCCAGCCCCCCAGAGAACAAGGGCCCCTATTTTAAAAGGATTCTCCTACGAAGCGCGGCCGCACATATGCCCCTTTTCCTGGGGGAAAACCTTTTGGGAGACGGGCGGGAGCCGGGGAAAAAAAGGGGTTTCCGGGGGATGTTATGTTTTGGGGAGTGATTCTTCTCCGACAATGGCCCGAAGCACGGGAGGGGGGCAACAGTCCTTACATTCTCCGTGGGCAGAAGTGGATTAAAGAAAGTTTAAATTTGGGGGAAAAAGAGGGGACCAACGGGGGTTTGGGGAGGGTTAAGAAAGCTGGGCTGATTTAAGGTACAAAGGGTTTTTATGGTTTCCCTGTACACATCAAAGGGGTGACGGGCCCCTTCAAAGGGGTTGGAGGCCCTTTCTCCAGGGGATCTTGATGGGAAGAACCCCTCCCCGATGGATAAATTTTTTTCCCCCCAGCAAAAAAGGTCTTCGAGGAACTTTTCCCAAAGGGTGTCTTCCCCCCTGGGGGCCCCCTTTTGAGGGAAGGGCTTTCACCTGTTTCCCCCAGAGGCGGGATCTACTTTCCCAACGAGAAAGGTTTTTTCCGGGGCTGGGGGGAGCAAATGGGGGGCCAAGAGGCGAAAGCACCTTTAACTTGGGGAATGCCTTCTCGGCCGCTGAAAGGCCAACTTTTCCCGGGTTTGCTTCCCTTTACGTTTAAGACACATCGGGGCCCCTATGTGGGAAAAATGGGGGGGAAACTGGCGATAATAGTTTTTTAAATCCCCCAAAAACCGGTAAAGGGCCCAACCTACGGGGGGTGGCCCAAGGAGGATCGCGATAGCTTTTAGGATCCATTTAAGACCTCGGTTTAAAACAATGTAACCGAGGGGAAGGGGAGGGTGGACTTTATGGGGAAAAAACATTTCTCCAATTTTGGTATAGGCTTATGTTAACATTTTCAGAACCTGGCGTACTTTTTGCCGGATCCGGTTAGAAAATATCAGGAAAGTCCTAAGATATTAAAAAAAATTTACCCCAAAATTTAGTAGATCCCTAAGATATCATTTTTACCCAACTCCTGGGAAGCCCCAGGAGCATTAAATAACCCCAAAAGGGGACACCAGGTAACAAAAGTGTCCTCTCGAGTGTTGAAAAGCCTTTTTTCCCCTCACATCCTTCCCCGAATCCTGATGGCTTGTAAGCCCCCGTAGATCCAACTTATAAAAAACCTTGGCCCCTCGAAAATCGGTCAAAAAATTTCCGAGATTTGCGGCAAAAGGGTCCGGTTTTTTTTATGGGGTTTTTTTTTTAGACCCCGGGAAATCAAAAAATTTGGGGGGAGAGATCCCTTTCCCTTTTTCCCTTTAAAAAAAAAAAAAACGCTCCGGGAGAGGGAGGAATTCCGGTAAAGCCCTTTTTCAGGGTTCCCATTGTATGTAAGCCGTCATTTGGGCCCTTGGGCTCCGGGGATGGGGCACGGGAAAAACCTGCCCTGAGGAGGACTGGTCCATGCTTTGGGGGTCAAAAGGGGGTCATTGGGGCCCGGGGAGGCGGAAGGGGATTCACCTGTTTTTTTAGAAAAAAACATCCTGGTATTCGATGGGGAGGCCCCGGGAAACGGTCCCCGGCGGGTGATTGAAAAACAGTGGAGGGGAAACCCGGGGGAGGGGCAAAAAGACAGCTTTTGAAAAGTCAGGGCCCCCAGTGCATGAAACCCCGCCGGGCCCCCCATTTGTATGGGGGCAGGTGTTGCAACCCAAGGGGAACCCCAACAGGACCACTGCAAGACCGGGGCAAAACCCAAGAACGAGATTCTTTTTTTGCAGGACCCCCTGCAAAGCCCCCGGGTTGGTCCTGTACTGAATGGTGTCACTGGGAAATTCCCCAAATGAATGAGGTTAAACACCAACGGTTTTCTCCCAAAACATCCACCCGGGGTTGAGACCCAGGAAAACAGGGGGGCGTGGGGTGAAAATTTCCCGGCCAAAAAAAAGTCCAGAAAATTCCGGGACTTGGAACACGGTTTCCCGATCATTGGGAACTTCCCCGGCATGGGGAAAAACGGGGGGAGGAAGAAATTTACCCAGGGGGTGCCTCCCAAAAGTGGCCTTGGTGCGAGCGTTTCCCGGACACCCGGGGCAAGAGGAATGCCCCCCTTTTAAATGGTTTCCCGGGGGGCCCGTAAAGGCCTTTAACCCCCCTTTTAAAGCCACGGGGCAAAATCCTGCTCTGATATGGGGACTTCCCACTTTATAGGCTCTTCCCCGAATGGAAAAAGGAGGGGGCAACGGGGGTCTCTGAAACACTTGGGGCAAAAAGGGTAAGCGGTGGGGGCCTGCGCGGGTCGGTTCAAGGGAAAAAAAAATTCCCTCTTGCCTTCGGTAAGCGTACGTCTTTTTGGGTGGCTAGATGTATCAAGTCACTTTGGGGGGGGTGGGAAATCCCTTGGGCCGCTTTGGCCCTCCCCTTTAAACCCCCTGGGCACCTTTTTAAAGGTGGCGCCGGGGGGAAACGTTTTCAATCAGTTTTTGACGCCCGGGTGGGAATTTGACTGCATAACCCCCCAATGGGGGGAAAAGCCCTGGCGCAAATTCCCGTAGCGCATCCCCGGAAGGCTCGTGCCGGCTCTTCAAAAAAAACTGCATTTTAAAAACCCTGAGGAAGCCCTTAAAAGGGCCACATTTACTGGGGGGCCCTCCTGTCCCCCAAAAAAAGGGGGAGCCCAAGCAAGGCCTTTTCCCCGGGCCCGTAGGACGACCAAAAAAGCCACCTTGGACATTTTGGGGGAACTGGTCAGCCCTCAAATTTGATTTCATTTGGAAACACCGGGCGATGAAACCCTGCGGGAAATTAGGGTCTCCCTCGAACTTTGACGGGAGCGGCAGATGGGGGCTTGGGGCCACCCCTTCCCAGGTGGAGCGGGAGGGGGCGGGATACCCACAGGGGGAGGTGGCGGCCGCTGTTTATTCGCCGTTGTGCCGTAAATAATTTGGGGGTCATGGGCCTTTTCGGCTGATTGTTGCGTGATTTTGTTCCACTTTTTCCGCAAAAAATGCTGCAAGGTCTACTTTACCGGAGAGGCACCTTGGCGAGATCCATGGCCGGGTCTTTCGTCCGAGATCGGTATGGATCCGCCCGGACCCGTGCAAGGGGATGGGGTAAGCCACAACCTTACGGGTCCTTTAAATTTAAACCCTTTTTACCAGAGGCCCCCCCAAAAGCGGGAGGGGCTTGCTCCGGCGGGGAAAATACCAGGGGCCCTTCCCCTGGTGAGACTTGCTTTTCCGGGGGCCAAGGGGGGAGCGAGGAAAAAAATTTCAGGCGTTGGCAAAAGTGGGGAACAATAAGGCAGGGCCCGGCGGTAAAGGTTTTATCGAGAGGGGTAGGGAAGGAGGGACGGTCAGTAAAGATGGGGGAAAACAAGAACGCTTTTTTCAAAAAGGGCTAGAAGGCCCCTAAAGATCCGGCGGGGGCGTTACGGAAGTGCAAAACCCTTTAAAAAAGGGGCAGCGATCGGCCAAAAAACCAATTTTTGGGGGCGTGGGGCCCTTTTAAACCCGAGGGAAACCGGGCGCGCAACCCCCCCTAAGAAGCGGGGAAGCACCCGCCCGAAAAGGGACGCCGCCAGAAGCAGGGGCGTGGGTGGAAAGTCTGCCCCCCACAGGGAACGAGTGCGCCCCCCGGGGCCCGGGCCTCGGACCACGGCCCACTCGTCCCCCTTTGCCCAAGGGGGGCCCAAAACCCGGGGAGCCCGCCGCCCAGCCGGGGGACTGCGGAAGCAAAAAGGGGACAGTTTAAATTTAAACCTGTTTGCGCTTTTTTATTTATTAAAAAACAGGTTTTTAAACGCAAATTCAAATTAAAATTTTTCCCGCCCATTTGTGGAGCACAATATAATCCAAAAGGGTTTCCCAACCTTTTTAGTTGGGGGCATTTTGGGGTCAAATAAAAGGGTATCTTTTTAATTTAAAAAGGTCTTAAAATTTTAGAACAAAAGTTTGCAAAAACAGGAGGGAGCAGGGCTTCCATGCGAAGGCATGGCACAAAAAATTTTTGGGCAGGAAAAAGGTCGGCACGTAAAAGGGGGCGCAACAAAGGGGGGGGACTTCGGTTTAGGGCCCCCGAAAATTTACGGGGGCCCTCTAGCGGCCGTGTGTTGAAACCAAACAACCCAAGGGTTTTTGATTGGTTGAAAGGGGCATCCACTTCCCTTTTCCCGATAATCTGACAACCCACCCCAAAATTTTGATGGGGAAGCAGACACAACCCCTTTTTTTGGCATTTTTCCCCGGGAAAGGGCCGCGGGCCCTCCCCTGTTCCCCAACCCCCTAGCCCATCCTTTTTCCCCCTCCAAAGATCTACTTTTTTGGTATGGGCTTTAGCGCCCCTGTACAGCGAGGTTTAATAATTTTAAAGGGGGGCGTTTAAAAAGCTTTGGAGTGATGAAAAATGGGGGCCCAAAATTTTCCCCGCTTTTCTTTCTAAAGGGGGCAAAATAATAAAGGAAATGCATGGGAGGTTTATGTTGGAAGGGGGCAGCCCCTGCATTTCCCGACCCTTTAGGGGGACAGCATTTAAGAATAATATGAGGGGATTGCGTTGGCTATCGAGATCGATGATATCGATAGTCCGGCCCGCTATCGATAAGGTTTTTCGAATTTGTTTAGCATTTGATTTAAAGCGCATTTTCCATTAAAGTCTATGGGAAAGCAACAAAAACCTTTTAATTTTTTAAATCCCAAACCCAAATGAGAAGGGTGAAATTAAAATCCAAAACAGTTTTAAAAGGAATTAAAGTGCTACATTTTTAAAGGGAAAAAAAACCCAAAACCCCCCGGGTTTTTAAAAGTCACAGAAAAAAAATCACAGACCATTTACTATCCCCTTTTGTACCCCAACCCGCCCCTTAAACCCCGCCTTTACCCACAAAATTTAAAAAATGTCAGAAAGTATGTTTGAAACCCTATGTTACTTTGAACTGGACATTGAAATTTTCCCTGTCCGGAACGCAAAAGGGGAGCCCCAAACCTGCATGACCCCCAATTTTAAAAGTGCCGCAAAAAGGGGGCTTTCAACCCCCATTTTAGGGTTTAAATGGACATTGACTAAACCCGTCCTTTGGGCCCCAGAATTGGGGCCCAAACCCGCTTTTCCCCCCCATTTAAAAAATGCCCGGAAAAACAGTCTTTCCAAAAACCATTTTAGTTTCACTGGAAAATTGACTATAAACCCGGGTTTTGGGGCCAAAAGCATGACCCCCAAAAAATTTCTTTACCCCCCCATTTAAAAAGTGCCCGGGGGAAAAAGGGGTTTTTTCAAAACCCCCATTTTAGTTTCATGGCATTGACTATACCTTTTCCTGGGGGCCC
>JAODAL010074303.1:0-14421 GCA_025379985.1 Phyllomedusa bahiana
CTGGGGGTAAAAACCAGGTTTAGGGGCCCAGCTGGGGGCCCCAGGACAGGAATAGCCCTATGCCCAGTAAAAACAAAAAAAGGTGGTTGAAGACCCCTTTTTTCCCGGAAATTTTTTTAAATGTGGGGGTCATGCGGGTTTTGGGGCTCATGCTGGGGGCCGGCCCGGGTATAGTAAATTTGCCCCAGTGAAACAAAAAAGGGGGGGCTCCAACCCGGGGAACCCCCTGGAATAGACGCTTAGTGAGGAGCTCCCACAGCATCGCTCCCCTTTGGGGGGAGAATCCACCCCATCCTGGCACCAAAGCGCGGCGAAAAAGCTTCCGGGAAAGGCCCCTGCTCTCCGTTTTCACTCCGGTGCGCAGTAGAGGATTGCGGGGGTTTTTTTCTACCCACTCCCAGGGCCCGGGGCCCCCCAGACCTAACACGGGGCAGGCCCCAATTTTCCCCTTTTCACAGGGGCCCCGGAAGGGGCCCCTTCCCCACCCATCACCAACAGAGCGCAGCCGGTGCTTATCAAAATGAGCCCCTCTGCAGCCCTCTAACCTTCTAACACGGTGCAAGACCCAGCGGGCGGGAAAAGGACCCCACCCCGGCTTTCCCTGCTGAGGGGGACCGCACCCCCCTACTTTTTAAACAGCGTGCTCATTCAGTGACCCGCCGGGCCCGGGGGGCCTCCCGAAAACCACACTGAGAAACCCCCTTTTAACTCCTGCAGCACCGGAGAGCTCCCCCTGCCTCCCCCATGTCTCAGTCTCTAAACAGCCCTTTTTAACCCCTACAGACCGGAGAGCTCCCCCTCCCCCCCACAGTGTCTCGTCTCACAGCCCCTGTTAACCCCTGCAGCCCCGGGAGGGGCTCCCCCCTCCCTCCCATGGGTGTCTCAGTCTCCCCCTGCCCACCGTTTACAACCCTCAACGGAGAAAACCCCTTTTTAAACCCTGCAGCCCCGGGAAAGAGCCCCACACTGCCCCCCACGGGCCTCTCAGTTTTCCCCTGACCCCTGGGTCTATATACCTACCCTGCCAACCCCCTGTTAAGACCAGGAGTCCCCTGTGGGGACCTGACTCTTTCCCAAAGACCCAGAAGGATTAAACGCTCCCCCGCCTTGGCGACCCTAATAATGCCCCCAAAAGGCCCCAAAGCAACGGGCGGGCCCCCAAAGAAGGCACGGGGGACCCCTGCCCCAAAAAGGGGGGCAGCCTGGACAGTATTTCAAGAAGACACCACAGTTTGGGGACACTGATCAGTAAAAGGAAAGGCCCCCTTTGACTGAAACGGGGAAAGCCCTCTTCTCCTCGGGCCGGCGGGGCCCCGGGCACCCCTCCCCGCAGCCCGTTTGACAAAGGGGGACGCTGGGCACTTTACTTGAAACAAAACCCTAAAGGGCTGATTTCACGCGAAAAATTTGGCAGAATTTAAAGGGAAAACTTGAAAGATCAGAAATTGCCCCAAATTTGCGCCAAACCCACCAAGTGGTAAAAGGGGTCACCCTTAGAAACAGCACATGCATACCCTTTCTTTATACCCCCCAACCGGGGAGCAATGTGTGAACCCCCCCACGCTCACCTGCTTCGAAAACCCCCAGATTCCCCGGGAAAGGGACTTGGGACAACGGGGGAAACCCGAAACCCAACATAGGGGTTCGAGGGGGCCGGAAACAAAAGGGAGGGAAAAACCTTAAAGTCGTCCTTGAACCCAAATTTTAAAATTAAACCCCTGGGACTTCCCCCTGTCTTCCCCCATAAAGTTTGACCGTTGCATAAAAGGCTGGGGCCCCAAAGTCAGGGTCTAAAGAAACCCAAAGGGGGACAAAAATTTTGCTGCGTGCATGTTTTTTTACTGTGAAAAAAGAGGATCATGGCGCAATCGAGGAAGCAAAAAAAAATTTTGCCCTTTTGCGGGGACCACAGCCCCAGCTTTTACCCAGATCTGCCCTGGACCCACACTGAAAGAAGATGAAAACTTCCCCCCACTGCTTCCCCTGCTAAGGACCGGGGGCATTGTTTTTATAGAGGGGGTCCCCATTTCCCCCTCTTTCCCCTCCAAAAATTTGGGAAAATCCGCAACTCTCAGGACAAATGGGGCTTGAAAAGCTTTCTGCTCATTTTTTGGAATATTACGCCTCCTGATATAATGGTTGGGGAACATTGCGGCCCCCCCAAAAAAATCTCCGCCCCCTTTCGGGAGCCAAGCAGAACAAGGGGGGAGCCCGTCGCCAGCCTAGAACTTTTTTGGGGCGGACCCCCTTTCCCTCGCCCCACCCCCCCAACTTGAGGACTCCGGGACTGGCCCGGGAATGTTTTTACCTCCGCCGCCGGGCGGTGTTTAAGGACTGACCTCAAAAAGGGGGACTGGAACCCCCCTCCCCTCCCCCTGTTTTCTTTTTTTTTTCCCCCCTCCCCCCCCCCCTTTTCCCACCACCCCCTTTTCCCCCCCCCCCTTTTTTCCCCCGTCACTTCCCCCCCCCCCCACTAACCCCCCCTGCCAGGTTGTCATCTGGGGTTGGCGCACTAAGGCCTTTTTCCCTCTCCCCACTGGGTATTATTGGCCGGTTACTCCCCGCTAGAATTTGCCCTTTTTCCCCCCAAAATTCCAAACATTTTGGTCAAAAACTCTTTTATACCTCCACTACCTTTTTTTCGCCCCCTGTATGCTAAGGTAGCGCTGTTGGGGTCCCCCCGGGGTAGCGGCCCACAAGTTCCCTCCCTCCTACCCTGCCCTGGTAGTTTGAACCGGGAATTTAACCCCTGAGCTTCCAACCCTCGTTATCAGAGGGCCCCGTAGTTCCCCCTCCATTCCTAAACCCGGGATTTTGAGGGGGGGAAATTTTTTTGGGGGGCAACTTTTCTTTTCCCCCTCTTTTAAGGCGACTTAGGCCTTAGAAAACAGCCTCACTTGAGGGGGTTTTTTTTCCAATTCTTTTAATTGTTTTTGTCCCTTTGGGTTTTTCCCAATGTCTGCGCCCTTTGTTTTTTTTCCCCCCCTCTTTCCCCTGTCTGTTTAAAGGACTACACGTTCCTGGTGGGAAACTCCATTTGGCCCCGTGGGTTTTTCTGCTAAACCGGGGTTTTAAGTGGAAAATCTTGCTTCTTCCCACTTAATCACAAGGGCTGAAATTTTATTCTTTTTGAATTCAAGGGATTAAATTTTCAATGTAAAAGGAAAACTATTTTTTGATGACCCTTAAAAGGGGTTAAAAAGCACATATGTTTTTTACAAAAAACCCAATTTTAACAAAGATAGAAATTTTTAAATTTTTTGCAAAACCTTGTATCCGAGGGCCTTTCGGGCCCTCACTGGACGGGAAAAAAAGGCGGGTATTTGCTTTTTTGTTTTCCTAGTCAATGCCCTTTTCCAAAGGGTTCGGGTTTTTGTCGGGGGCCCCCCCGGGGTCTTTTTGTAATTTTTAAAGGGCCTATATGGAGGAACGCATTTAAAACGCTGAAACCATTTATTCCCCCCAAACCCCTCGCGGGGTTTAGATTTTTAAAAAAAAAATTTTTGGGAACAAAGGGCCAATTTTCTCGGGGCCCAACCCCTTGTTGGGGGGAAAATTAAATATGTTTTTTCCCTCGGAGAAAAATAAAAAAAATTTTTTGCGCAGGGCAGGGGCTCTGCACCCATCCTTGAGTGCCTTAGCGGGGGAGTTCCTGGGAAATGCATAAAAAAGTTCGATCTGTAGGGCCCCTTTTGGCGCATACACATCCAACTGGGGCGGCCCATACATTTTCTTTTCCCCCCCCAAATACGGCCACCTCGCACCCTCGATTACTTCTTGGGGAACATAACCTGTATTGCGTAGGCTGGGAAAAGGGTTTGAAATAAACCCCTATAACCGGGGTGGGGCCCAAGTTTTCCCTGACGCTTTTTCCAAAATCGGGGGGAAAACCGCAAAAAAAAAATGCACTGGCGCTCAATGAACCCCTTTTTTAAAAGCCCCCCCAGCAAGGGGAAAAACTGCGGCGGGCCTTTTAAACTTATTACTTCAAAAAAACATTTGGATCGGTGCCCTTTCCCGGGGTTTTCATTTTTGGGAGGCCCAAAAAGGGGTGACGAGGACACGGGTATCCCCGGGGGGTTTCCCGAATTAAAAAAAAAAACGCAACCCTGCAAATGTCTCTGCTTCGGCCCACGTCTCTAGGCCTCTCGGGGCAGCTGCCCCGCCCAGGCAAAACTTGAGAGGTTGTGACCCCGAGCAAAGTTTGGGGAGTTGGAAGTATCCAGAACCAAAAAAAACTGTTGGGGTTTAGAGAAAAAGTTCCTATTTCCGTGCTAATAAGGCACATCCCATGCTCCCCAAAGAGGGCTCCGAGAGGGGGGCCTCAACAAAGAACCCATACCCTTGGGGAAATAGTCGTGGTATGATCGTCTATTTTTCCGAAGGAGTTTGGGCGCAGATCTTCCCCCTTTTATTTATCCCCCGGGTCTAAAACCTTCCGGCCCTCTCAAAACTAATTTGTTTTTCACATACTCCAACCCCTGCAGGGAAATTTTTTTCTTCCTGAAACCCTTTCCCCCCCCATCCGAAAACAGACCTGCACCCTCTTCAACCCCCCGATCAAAAATAGAGGAGATTGGGGAAACCCCTCAAGAATTTACCCTAAAAAAATCCCCGGGTTTCCAAAGGGGATTTAGAACCTATACTTCCAGCCCTTTTCCCCAAAATTTTAAAAGGGTTTAAACTTAAAGGAAATTTTTAAATTCTTTCCCCAAAGGGGGTTTGCCCCAATTTCCCCCGTCCATGTTTCCACCTTCAAAAACCCTTACCCCCAACCCCAAACAAGCCCATCTGATTGTTCAAACTATGGGCCCTATCGCCCTTTTTAAATACTGATTTAAAAAAATTTTTCCCCAAAAAATTTTTGGCATCGTCTATCATTCTGTTTGGGCCCGGGTTTAAATTTAAAAAAAGCCCGGGGGGGTTTTTGTTCCCGGTAGGCAAAGGGCTGATAACATTTGGGGCGGGCGATTAGACCTAATGGGAAATAGCGCATAGGGGGCGGGAGCCGGCTTTACTGCTCAGCTTGGACGGGGGAAAAAGGGGTTTTTGATCGCCTAAAAAATTTGGGAAATTTATGTCCGAAGTACTGAAGGTATTTGGGTTTCAGGCCCTTTTTTGCAAAACTTTTTGGATCGCTGTAATCCTGCCCCTCTGCAGCTATTCGACTCCCACA
Organism: Phyllomedusa bahiana; assembly: GCA_025379985.1. Classification (NCBI taxonomy): domain Eukaryota; kingdom Metazoa; phylum Chordata; class Amphibia; order Anura; family Hylidae; genus Phyllomedusa; species Phyllomedusa bahiana. Next base: position 5,177 of record JAODAL010074303.1, read on the forward strand.
CGCCGATTTTCCCCCCTGAAACCCCAAACTTAAAAAGGCACGGGCAGGGGGGTGTCCCCTTTCCCCCGGGTGGGTCTTTGTCCTTGTATCGAACCCTTGGCTCCCGGGCCCCCCGAAAATAACCCGAAATCACGGGGATCCGAGTCCCTGACGAGACTTCAAAGTATCCTTATACTGGGGGAGACATACTCCAAAATTACATACCACTATCCCCAATTTTTTCAAAACACTCTTGCGCCCCCCTTTTTGGCCTTCTCCTCGGGTACAAAGTGAATTTTGGCTAAGACAGAGGCTTTACCCTTAAACATCCTACCCCTCAGTTGGATCTGTTTCAGATCGAAATTTTGTTTTAAAATTGGGAAAAAGAGATCCTTAAAAAACCTGGGGATAAATTTGACCCCCAAAATTCGCCATGCTGTTCTCACATAACTACCCTTTACAAATTTTTGGGGGGGTGCAACCCGGCTAAATTGGGGGTAAATGGCACGCCCCAAAACCCAAAATTTACCCCCTTGGGAGAAAAGCCCGCGATTAAAAAGAAAAGCTCTCCCAAAACTGATGTACCCCTTTTTTAGACTTTGCCCGTGCCGATCCCCCCCGGGAAATTAAAACTCATGGGAGGCCGCCTTCATGCGTTTTTTTTATGGGCCCGGGGGCAGGGAAACCTTTTTTCCAAAAAACAGTCCCCGCTGGCTCCCAAAAAACGAGGGGTTCTCTCTGTTTCCCGACATACAAAAAAATAACTGGGGGAGGGGCAGTTTTCGGAAAAGAACCCCCGCATGGGTTTATCGCTTTTACGCGTACTCCAGATGGACAAAGTTGGAGAAGTTGTGGTTAGCCCCCATCCATCCTAACTCGGGTCCTGGGGTCTACAACCACAACCTATTGTAAGCCATTGCTGGGCCCCAAAGGCTCTGAAGTGGAAGGGGTGGAAATCTTTTCATAAGAAATTTTAAACCCCACTTCGGGAATAAATCACCTATGACCCTTTTTTTCTTTTCCCAAACCCCTGATTTTTGATACCCCGCAACATCTCCACATGAAACGGGTTTGAAAAGTCAACTATTTAAAACTGGAGATTTTTGTGGGGCTACAGGGCCCGAGAGATTTCCCGCCTTTTTAAACCCTTAAGGAGAATTTAAACTACCACCCCGCACGTACTAAATCCTTTTCGCAGATTACCATTTACACAGAAACTCTTTTTCCTCCCAAATCCCGGGATGATCCCCACCAGCTTTTTGGGAAAAAATGCCCCAACAAATTCTTCCCCAGTGGTCTGATTTCTTTAATATAAACAAAAAATTTTTGGGGACACCAGACCCCCGCCCCAAAACCCCCCCACTCTTACATGAGAAAAAGGGAAAACAAATTTTAAGGGCGCCCATCCCCATAACCAAACCCGGGAAAAATTTTTGGGCCCCGGGGGGCCCAAATCTTCCCCTTGTGTCCTCCAAAGAAAACCAGTTAAAAAAATGGGTGATGCCCCTGGGACCATTAAAACCCCGGGACTCTTGCAACTTTTTTTTCCCCAGTGTCTCTGACTTATGTTGGAGGTTTAGGGGGCGCAAGGTCTTTGGTCCCCTATTTTTTGGGGCTTTTCCCCCAAAATAAAAACCCCTTTTGGGGAACCGTCCCCAAACTTTGATTTTTTTAGAGTGTTGTGGGAAAAACCATTCCCCCGGGGCCCCCGAGGGGTTCCCACTAACATCTTTCCTGGGTTTGCGGGCTCCCCCATCACGGGTATTGCGGGATCTGTTGGGCGGCAACCAAAAAGTCCCCCATAAGCAAACATTGGAAGTGTCAAGAGCCCCCCTCAAAGGGGCCCAAATTTATCACCGAGTGAAAGACAAACGGGAGTTGGAATACCTCCGGGTCTATTTGATGGGCAGGATAGATTTAAATTTTGAAATTAATTGGGGAAAACCCGGGGGGCACTATATAATCTCCCCTGGCCCCCCCAAAGGCAGCATAGTAAAATGGGCCCTGACCCGGCATTTCTTCTCTCAGCTCTCTACCTCCCAAAATTCCCCCAAATAAATTTCCTCTTGTAGTCTTTTCTTGTTTTTTGTAATGTCTCAAAAGTTTTTCTTGAGGGTTTTTTTTTCCCATTTTATACGGGTCACCTTTTTAAATATGGTTTAGAAACCCCGGGTTTTATTGAAAACCCAAAGATATGTACCATTCTCCAAAAGCTAAATTTTAGGCCCTTTTTTTCTGTCTATAAAGATTATTTCCTCTGTAAAACTGTATGCATTAGCAAAGCAGAGACATCCATCTTTGGTACATGGGGATGTCGTCTTATGTTACATACTTGTTTTTCCCCTCTTTGGAAAAGCACTTTTAACTAATGCATAGATTTTTTTAAGGAAAAAATAAAAAAGGATTAACAGTAAAAAACCTGGCCTAGAGCACCGGGGGGTGTCTTTGTTGGGGCCCCTTTATGGGCCCACAACACCGGGGGGTGATACCATTAACTACTTCGCTCTCTTCATTTAAAAAAAAAAAAAAAAAAACCCTTTATTAATTTTGGACCACAAAAGATCCTAACCCTTTGGGTTTTCGGGAGCGATAGGGGGGTTGTCATTTTCATCCCTGGTGTTCTGGAAACGTAGAGAAACCCCAGGGATATGAAAAAGTACTCGAGCTTTACTCACCCTTTCCCGTAGAGTTTTTTGCTTCCTTTCCCCGCTTATCCTAAATTTTTGCCTCCCTTGTCCTTTCCCGTTTTGTATGCTCGTTTCAGATCCCCTTTTTGAAAAAGCTTTGAGATCATATATCTTTTTAGCCTCCGTTTTGGTTTTTTGTAAAGGGAAAAGCATATTTTGTGTTTCCAACCCGGTAAAGTACCGTTTTTTCTTATTTCACCCCTGCTATATTTTAAACCAAACCATCACAGTTTTTTTCGATTTTTAACACCATCTTGTAAAGTCATACCCGTCCATGTCTTTTTTCTTTAAAATCCTTTTTTTAAAAATTACAGTTAAAAAAAAAAAAAAAAAACTAAAAAGGGGGGTTCAAAGACCCTTTTTTCGGCACTTTTTTTAAACTGTTTGGCAGACAGGTTTAATGGCATTCTGGGGGTACAGGGCAGATATAGTTAAATTTTCCCTTTTAACTAAAAAGGTGGTTCAAAGACTCCTTTTCCCCGGGACTTTTTAAATTTGGGTCCGAAAAGGTTTTTAAAGGGATTAAATGCGGGCCAGGAAAGGTAAGTCAATTTTCCAGTTCAAAAAAATGGTTATTCAAAGGGCCCTTTTTTTTTTGCACTTTTTTTAAACCCGTTTGGGGGCAACAGGTTTTAAAGGTCATACTGTGGTTTCAGGACAAATTTTTAGTTAATGTCCCGTTTTAACTAAAATGGTGGTTGGGAAAAACTCCCTTTTTTCCGGCACTTTTTTTAATCTGGGGGTCATGCAGGTTTGGGGCTCATGCTGCTTTTAAGACAGGGGTATTCAAAGGGCCAGGGTTTAATAAAATGATGGTTCAAATATACTTTCCTTCTGGCACTTTTAATTTGTTTGGGGCTGCCGGTTTTTAAAGGGGCATGCTGTGGGGCAAAACAGGGGTAGTGAATGGTCTGTGATTTTTTTTTTGTGGCTTTTATAACCTAATTGTCTTGCCTAAGATGTAGCACGTATATAGTTTGCTGTTGTGGATGTTAATTCCAGCTTCTCCATCCCTGTTTGGGTGTAAGAATGAAGGTGTTGTTCCTCTCCCATAGACTTATAATGGTCAATCGTCGATAATCTATTATCGACTATCGGATTATCTTATTGATAATTGCCGATATCGACTATCGACACTATGACGGATAGTCAACGTAATCGCTCATCACTAATTAAAAGTTATCTTTTAACGGAATACTTTTTTGGAATTTTTAAACCTAATTGACATAAAACTGGTAAGGTTTATTCCGATTTCATGTCAGATAGTGAGAAAAACATGCATATGTCTCTTTTTATATAGTGTATGCAAACTTCTGGTTTCAACTTTATAAAGTTAGGAATGTGTGGCCTTGGGTTGAAATTTTAGGAACATAACATTTCTTGAACATTTTTTAAATTAATTAAATGAGACCCATCTCTTAACTTAGAATGCACATGTTCAACATTTCAGTACTTTTTTGCACAACTTGCTGATCTTCACATGGAGCTTAATGGTAAAATACACGACAGGTGTTTGATTTTTGAATTGCCCAAGGAATTTAGGGGATAAATTTGAATTGGGATTTTAAACAGTCCTCTACATCACGCTGTGTTCATATTTTGACATCATCAGGACCAGTGTCAGACTGGGCTAGTGGAGTTGATTCTAGAGGCCCATCAGTTAAGCTGTTTCTGGGCACATCGCTGGACTTTAATTTGGGGGCCCACCCTACAGCTACTGTAAATGACTTTACATAACTGTCTGTGCCTCCTACACTCTGCCTCTTGCTTTTTGCCTCTTTCTCTGCCTTTCTGCATATTCCAAGGATGCAAATGCAGTTACAAAAACAACTCCAGGTCTGCCATGCTTAGGGGCCCACCAAGGGTTTCCCCCCTTTTCCCCTGTTGGCAAGTTTGAGCCCACATGAGACCAAGACTACACCGTACAATTGATTAGCAGTACATCATCATTGCAAGGCTTCAAACAGGATTGTCACGGTTCACGCCTATGCCCATCACTTGGGCCTTGGACATGCCCGTGCCTCCATCTGCCTCCATGACATTCTCTGCTGCCTCCATCTGTATAAACTCACCTGTCCTGGCTCCTGTTTCCGCTGCTGTTATCCTGCCGCTGTACCAATCCGTTATCTACCTAAGACTTTGTTACCTGCCACCTGCCTACAGCTACACCTGATGTGACCCATCACATCTGCCTATACCCATGTCCTTGTCCTGAACTTCAGCTGTCACCGCGATTAGCCACATCAGGGGTAGCGACTTGGGGGTTCCCCGCAGCGAAGTCCGTCCGGCTTTGCAGCGGGCTCCGGTGATGACTGGAGGCCCCGTAGACTCTGCTCCCTGGTGTGGTCTCTACCTTACCATCTATGCTCACAGTGGCCCAGAGGATCCACAATACCCGGCGTTCTATGGTGTCAGTTCTAACCAAACCAAAGATACATGACAAGGATGCTCTCAGACTGAAGTGAACACTGAGCCCACATGGTGCAGTCCACATTTCTGTCCATAGTAATAACTTCCATGGAGTACTTGTATGGACAAAACAGTTGTCATGTGTCATGTAACCTCTGGTATATTGGTAACAGTATGTTATTGAGGAGAAGGACTACCAGCAGTGTCTTATCATATCTGTCAGTGTCTGAGGAGAAAACACTGCACATTCTTTTCTTGCCCTTCTTTTTTTTCTTTTGCAGCTAGCACCTGCCATTAACAGCACGAAATGGAACTGGCTCCATTTCGTGCTGTACAACGCCTTAGACACCATGACAATAGCGGCTATTCCTCGCTGTAATCGGGACTCCTGCTGCGAGATCGTGGGATCCCAATCGGTTAACATGGCAGCTGGAAGCCTTGTGAAGGCTTCCATTGCTGCCATGTTTTACTACTTCCTGCCCCAGACGGGAAGTAGTAAAACCACCATCTTCGTACAGCATATTGCATTATTTGTACAATGCAATAGGCTGTGTTAATAATCATGCCCTATAGTGGTAAAGCAACCCTTAAAGGGGACCTCAATGTTAAAGAAAGAAAAAATAAAATTATGTTTTATATATATAAAAAAATTAAAAATATTAAAAGTTCAAATAACCCCCTTTTGTCATTTTACAAATAAAAAATAAAAAATTGTACACAAAATTTGGTCACTGTTCTGTAAAAGTCAGTCTATAAAGTATAACATAATTATCCTGTACGCTAAACACCATAGAAAAAAAAAATTTCCAAAATGCAAATTGTGTTTTTAGGTCACGTCCTCTAAAAATTGTCCAAACTGGTACCAGTAAAAAGTAGACTTCATCCCACAACAAATTCACCCTCATTCAAGTCTATGAGTAGAAGTACAAAAAAGTTACTGGTTGCAGAAAATGGTGCCATAGCAAAAATGTTAAAAATAGAAAAATTTGGATTTTTTTTACGGTACCAAAGCTTAACGAAAACCCTATATGTTTGGTATTGCCGGATTCATATCAACCTGTGAACAGATAACACCCCAATTACATGAGATTGTTCGTAAATCAAACTCCGCAAACCATCGCTCAAGTATACTTTGTTTCACATTTTGCTCCATTTAGAATTTTTTTGTGGTTTCCCAGCATATTTTATGGTTCTGTGAATGACACCATTAGAAAGTACATCTTGTCCCACAAAATAAACGACCACATATGTCTATGTAGATGAAAAAATAAAAAAGTTCTGGCTCGTCAGATTCTGCTATTGAAAACAAGTATTTCATGAGCATGTGGATTTAGGATCTTTTTATAATTACAGTTTACATTCAGAAAAATGTCCCGTTAATTTCTATGTGGTTTTGAACACAGATCTGCTTTAAATACTACATACAAATGTAAAGGGCATGTTTTACACAAGGTTTTTATCCATCTTCACTGACATCAGTAGTAAATTTCCACACGTTTTCCACATGGAATGCGACCAAAGAATGAACAAGTTTTTTTTCAGCGAAAAACCGACCAACGAAAATATGCGTTGCATCAATTACAGCACATATTTTCTATTGATATCAATGGGAATGGTTTACTTCCGGGTTTTAGACGAGCATGTACCTTTCATAACTTCACTATTAATTGTTTATATACATAATGATTTTTAAATCTTTTTTTTCTAACAGGTATGAGTATGATCTGATCATGAATGCAGATGTTAACACTGACCAGCATCACCAGTGGTTCTACTTTGAAGTTAGTACAATGAGAGCTAATGTCCCTTACCGCTTCAATGTCATTAACTGTGAAAAGGTGAACAGCCAATTTAATTATGGTAAGCACCTATGGGAATGGAAGATTTCTTATCCGGGTTCTACATATAAAGTCATATATTGCAGGTTTATAGGGCAATTGAAAAGATTAATGCTTTGCTGTCATTTGCGCTCTAAGTGGTACACAGCAGGCCACCATAGCTGTGAATGGTACACAGCAGGCCATCATAGCTGTGAGTGGTACACAGCAGGTCAAAACATGTAAAATTTTTTTACTACTAAAAACCACATTCATCGCTATCAACAAAAACCCTTGCACGGGGACACACAGATCCCTGAAATATATTTAAAAACAAAAACCGGGGCAAAAATGTTAAAAGTTAATCTACTTTAAACAAGTTAATAAAATATCTAGTGCCTCTTAAAAGTGTCATTGAAAATTTAATTGATGCTCGTAATGCAAGTCAAATAGAGAAACCCATATATTGCGTATTTCAAGCATTATTTCTTTTAATTTAAAATGTTAGGGCTCACATGATAAAAACCTAAAATTTTCTTTTTCAGTAAAATTAAATATTGTGTAACCAAGCGAAAAAATTGTAATACAGAAATGTTTTGTGATACATAATTATTAAACCAGGTATTTGTATTTTTGGGCAGTGGGGGGCAGGTGCCAGGCCCCGCGGGAAAAATGAATAGCATCCCCATAAAGATTGTCCAAGAGAAACATGAAGTGCTCCAAAATATCCGGGGAGAAAACTGTGTGATTTGGTTCTGAGGGTTTTCTCTGGGGTAAAAATGGCTTGACACAAAAAATGGATTTTTTTAATCCATGCCGGGATACGTTTGTGTAAATGCTCTTGAAAACAAACTCTTCACACCCATTTCTTGTGAACCCTTCCCTAAATTTTTGGGTAACCTTTTCTTGAGAATAATTTCATGCCTACGGTTATCCCTGTTGCATGTGCACCTTTTTCTACCACAATTTTTCCCTCTATACAACTTTTCCCTTAATTTTTTTGATAAACACTCTGAAAAGCCACTTCTTTAGCAAAACCTTTTGTGGCTTTCCCTCCTTTGCGGGTTCAAAATTCTTCCGACAACTGTCAATCAGCACTTTTCCCCTATTGTATAGCCTACTGAACCAGACTGAGGTACCATATTCCGGTTTGGGAAAAGGGGTTCCCAAAATTGATGTATTTAAAGGGTTTTTTACAATCACAACATGGAACAAATCACTCCGTCCGCAAGAATTGATCCCCAGCTGGATGACAACAGGGTTTTTTTAGAGAGGCCCGGGGGGGAGGGGTCCCTCCCACGGGACTGACACGATGTAACCGAGGTTCCGATGATTCCTAGAAGCCTGGAAGCCCCACAAAGGGTTCCGGGTTCCCCAAATGTCATTATGCCCCCGGCTTGGGGGGCTTTCACATCAGTAATCGGATTGGCTCCATTTTTAATATTTACTGAAGATCTGAAGATCACGTTACAAATCCCCATAGGAGCAAGCAAAAATAAAATGGAAAAAGAAAATGATCAAAACGTCAAATAAATACCAAAGTGGTTCAAAAAGATTCATTCATCCGCACAAAAAAAAAAAACTCTAGCCTAATATGGAAAAAATAAAAAAGTTTGGGTTCAGAAGATAGAGAAACCATAAAATTTCTTTACATAAAAACCCTCAACATAAAAAAAAAAAATAAATTTTTTATATTCGTTATTGTAATGACCCCCCGAGTAAAACCTTTTCCCCTATACTGCATGGCACACTGTAAAAAAAAAAAAAACAAGGTTGCTGTATTTTCTTCACCCTGCCTTAAAAAAAAATTTTAAAATCAAAAACTTTGCCCCCGTCAAAATGAAACCAACAAAAACAACAGCTCATTTCACAAAAAAAAGCCCATCCATAGCTCCATACACAAAAAAATAAAAAATGTATGGGTCTCAGATAGTTTTGAGCGATTGCGTTGGCCATCGACATCGGGCGAGGCCTAGTCGACCCTCATCGACCAGATATCGATAGGAGCACCGATTATGGATACCATTAAATCATGGGAGACAACAACACCTTCATTCTTCACCCAAACAGGGGGTGGAGAAGCTGGAAATTTTAAAATCCCCAAAAATCAAATGGATAGTGCTACACTTAGCAAAACACTTGGTTTAAAAAACCAAAAAAAAATCACACAACATTCACTATCCGTCTTGTACCCGCATGACCCCTTTAAAACCCGCATCCCCCAAAAATTTAAAAAATGCCAGAAGGCAGTATGATTTGAACCATCATCTTACTTGAAATGGACTGAATATCCCCCTCCTGGAACCAGCATGACCCCAAACCTGCGACCCCAGATTTGAAAGGCCAAAAAAAA
>JAODAL010074304.1:0-14420 GCA_025379985.1 Phyllomedusa bahiana
GTGAAGTAGCATGTTTTAAAGGCGGAAGGGAAGATGCCAGAGGTTAGTGATAGGTTGAAGAAAGGGTGAGGGCGGGGATGATAGGAGCACTGAGGTCAGGGATGAGGTGTGATGGCAAGCGAATCAAGACTCCCAGGTAGTTAGGTTGGTTTTGGGACAGAAAAAAGGAAAGCTTGTCATGAGTGACTGTGGGGAAGCAAGTTAAGGGGAAAGCAGTTTGCAAGGGTAGGGAGGGTGGTGGGGACTGCGGGCTGAAGCTTTCTTTTGATGTGGTTGATCTTCTGAAGGAAGAGATGGCAAAGTTGTCTTTTTGAAAGGAGGGATGGGGGAGGAGGTGCTGGGGGTGACAGAGAAAGGTTGAAGGTTTTGAATAATTGTCTGGGGTTGTGGGGACAGGGAGGATATGAGAGTGGTGAAATAGTCCTTTGGGGCTGAGGTGAGTGCAGATTTAAATATATGCAGTGATTGTTGTATAAGTCATTCATGGAGTGGTTTTCTTCCACGGCGTTCTGCAGCTCTGGAAGCACGCCTCAGTTGTTTAGTGGAGTCTGTGTGCCAGGTTGTCTGTTGATTTTGCGGGTTCTTTTGGGTGTGTGAGAGGAGCGACGAGTCAAGGGTGGTGATGATTGTTGGTTGTAGAAAGTGGTGGCTGCTCTGCGTCATTAAATGAGGAGATAGTGGAGGAGGTGCAAGAGAGTCAGAGAGAGTGAGACGGTTGAGGCTTTGAAGGTTCCGCATGGCCGTACTGGGTATGAGGACGGAGGGGCAGGTGGGGTGGAGATGGTGGAGAAGTAAGCGGTGTGTCGATAGGGGTGGGGAGTTTGGAAGTCAAAGGGGCGTGGGGTGAGTGATTCCATTTTGTCCTCTATTGGGGTGGCTCAGGCCCCTAAAGGTCGAAGGGAGGAGCAAGTGAAAGGAGTTTGTTGGAAGCAGAGTGGGGGTGTCGATTGGGATATTGAAGTCTCCATGATGATTGGGGATGTCGGTTGGAAAGAAAGTGGAGAAGCCAGGGAAGCAAAGTGGTCAAGAAAGCGTGGCGGGCCTGGCGGTTGGTAGACAACAGCCCCTTGGAGGTTGGAGGGGCGTAGATGAGGACAGAGTGCACCTCAAAGGAGAAGAGTGTGAGGGAAGGGAGAGGTGGAGCGGGACAAAGGAGCAGGTGTCAACAGGAGGAGGCCGACACCCCCACCAGCTTGTTACCGGGGCGAGAGTGTGGGTAAGTTTGGAGGCCGCTAAAAGAGAGTGCGCAGGGGAGCCGGGGTTGCAGGGGGTCAGCCAGGTTTCAGTCAGCCAAGGAAGAGTAACTTGCTGAGGATGAACAAGTCATTATGTATGAGAGTTTATTACATACTGAAACCTGCATTCCAGAGGCTCCAAGGGAGGGGAAGGGGAGCAGGGGTCAAGGATGTGTATTCATTGAAGTTGGCGGAATTTGTATTGGTGAATCTTTCGAAGGAGCAGAGGGCTAAGGGGGAATGTGTTGGGGGGGGCCTGGGTTGGGGGATATGCTCCCCAGAAGCCAGAATGGAGCAGGTGAGAGGTGAGCAGAATGGGAGTAGGATAGACTGTAGTTTGTAGAGGTTTGTTTTGGTAAACGGAGGGCATTAACATGGGAAGAGTATGGTGAGCAGCAGATAGGGTGTGAGGGTAGAATGCAGGGGAGATTAAAGTTCATTGTCCAGTCGAGGGAGTTTGCGATAAGCAGTAAGTGACAGGGAGAGTGGGGAAAGCGGATAATGAGGAAAAGGAAAACATAGTGTTAAGATCACAACTGGATCTCTGGGTGGTTTGTCACTGAGTAGATCCTTGTAGGTACTGTATATGGAGGCGCTCTCAGGTGGGACAGTTGATGGGAGTCGCTCTCCTGGTTGGGACAGTATGATGGACTGCAGCTCTCTGGCTGGGACAGCTGATGGAGGCACTCTCTGGCTGGGACCCCGTTGAACGAGGTAACTCCTCTGGTTGGGACAGTTGACGAGGACTCATTTGCTGAGACCAGTTGATGGAGGCACTCTCTGATGGGACAGTTGATAGAGGCACTCCACTGGTTGGGACGTTTGTTTGGAGGCACACCTCTATCTTGGACAGTTGATGGTGGCCTCTCTGTCTGGACAGTATGATGGAAGGACTCTCAGGCTGGGACAGTTGATGGAGGCGCTCTCTGGTCTGGACAGATATGGAGCGCTCTCTGGCTGTGACAGTTGATGGAGGCGCTCTGGTTGGGACTGTGTGATGGAGGCACTCACTGTCTGGGACAGATGATGGAGTCACTCTCAGGCTTGGACAGTTGATTGAGGCACTCTCTGGCTGGGAATTTGATGGAGGCACACAATGGCTGGGACAGTTGATGAAGTGCAATCTCTGGTTGGGACACGTTTTTTTGGAGAGCACTTCGGTGGGACAAGTGATGGAGGTGCTCATTGGCTGGGACAGTTTGAGAATGGAGGCACTCTCTGGCTGGGACAAGTTTGATGGAGGCACTCTCTTGACTGGACAGTTGTTGGAGGCACTCTGGCTGGACAGTTTTATGGAGGCACTTCTCTGCTGGGACAGTTGATTGAGGCACTCTCTAGCTGGGACAGTTGATGGAGGCACTCTCTGGCTGGTTTTATGAGTGGAGGCACTCTCTGGCTGGTATTATGAGTGTCAAATCACAAATCACAGCTATTCTTAAATCCCTCTAATTTCCTACAGCCAACTATGATTAGAAACTGATTGTTCTAGCAAAATACCTGTGAAATGCTGTCTGGTGGAAGAACCGTAAGACAAAATCACAGGTTCTTCCTTCAGGTCCCATGGATTTGTTACTGCCCAGTGGACTAGGAATTGATAGTATTTCACAAAATATCATACAAGGCGCTATCTGTGCCCAAACTCGAGATTAACTCGAGCGCAATAAAACTATTCAGAAGTTACATGGATGAGGAAATTGGCCGTTTTTTGCAGCAAGGACAAACGAGAATAGTTTGCTAGAAAATTTTTCTATCAGATTTGTCGTACAACGTGGCTATTTGAAAAAACTATTTGAAATAGCTGTATTGCACCACGTGAAATACAGCTATTTAAAATGTATACGGATAATAAAAGGTGGGTTTTGCACCTAGAAAATACACTGCAAATACGAGCAAATTTCTGTATCCTAATAGCAGTTACAAGGTGGGTCTTTGAACAAAAATGGCTTTCGCCAAAGTAAAAACACCGTATTCAAAATTATACGATAATAACAAGGTGGGTTTTGCTGCCACCTATGAAAAACACCTGCAGCAATAATAGCACATTTCTTTCTCATATCCTAATAATACTGTACAAGGTGGGTCTTTGAAACAAAATGGGCTGCTCCAAAGTGAAAAACACGTTTTTAAAAAGTTATAACGGATAATAAAAGGTGGGTTTTGCAACAATGAAATACAACAGCAGTTACTAGAAAGTATTCTGTATCCTAATTTAAGTACAAGGGGGTCTCCATATGAACAAAACTCGGGATAGCACAAAATAAAAGGTACTTTTTCACCTTAGGTGCAAGGTGTGCTGGCCAAAAACTGGCAAAAAAAGCCATATCAATGCAGGTTCAAAGCAGAGTCTGGACTGCACAATATTATTATTATTATTATTAGTATTATTACTTTATTTTAAAGCTGCCATTGATTCCAGGGCCGCTGTATCTTTCGATCGAGGTTGTTACATCACAACTAAGTCAAACAAGTACAGTGATAGTTTAATAATGACAATGGCAACGACAGAGGAGAAGAGGAACCCTACCGCGGAGGGCTTACAATCTACAAGGAGGGGGAAAAAGACAGAAGGTGAGGGCAGACATGTATGTGGACTGGTGTAGTGGACTAGCAGGTTTATTGTAGGTTATAGTCAAGCCTGAAGAAATGGGTTTTCAGGTTGCTTTTTAAGCTGGTGAAAAGTGACGTGAGAGTCTGATTTGTTTGTGCAGTGGAGTATCCAGAGTGTGGTGAAGCAACGGAGAAGTCTGGAGAACGTTGGTGAGGAGCTGAAATAAGGTGAGAGCAGAGGAGAATGGTCATGTGAGAGCGGAGATTGCGTGAGGGGAGATATTTTGGAAATTAGGGCAGAGATGAATGGAGGGGAGAGGTTAATGGAGAGCCTTGTAAGTCATAGTAGCAACTTGAAATTGATTCGCTGCAACGGGGGAGCCATTGAAGAGATTGACAGAGGGGAGAGGCAAGGAGTAGCGGGAAAAGTGGATAAGACGGCGGCAGAGTTTGAGAATGGATTTGAAGGGGGTCAAGAGTGCTGAGGATGGGAGGGCCACAGAAGAAGGAGTGCAGTATCCTAAGGCGGGAGATGACAAGGGCATGGACCAGCATTTTTGTTAGTGTCAATATGTTGAGGAATGATCGGATGCGAGAGATGTTTTTTCCAGGTGGAGAGGCAGGCAGAGTGAGTTTTTGGATGTGTTGGTTTGAAAAGATAGAGTGGAGTCGAGGATTACCCCAAGGGCAGCGGACTTGCGGGACCGGTGAGAGTTTAGAGTCCGTGACTGAGATAGAGAGATACAGGGGCAAGGGGGGGTTTTAAGAGTTGGATGTGTGGAAAGATGATTGAGTTCTGTTTTCTCCTCATTTAGGTTTTAGAAGACGTGAGGAGAAAAAGGAGGAAATGGGAAGACAGACAGTCAGGGATCTTGGAGAGTTAAGAGGTGACAACTGGGCCTTGAGATGTAGTAGTTGGGGTATGTCAGCAAACCAGGTGATAAGGAAAGCCAGTGTGAGGCTATGGAGCTGACCCAGCAAGAGTTAAAGAGAGAAGAGTAGAGGACACAGACTGACCCCTAGGGACAAACCGACATAGAGAGGCCTGGGAGGAGGTGGTGTCGAGAATGAAGACGCTGAAAGTCCGATCATGGAGGTACTAGGATATCCAGGAAAAGGGCCAAGTCCGTGATTCCGAGGGAGGAGAGGATTTGTAGCAGAGGGAATGGACACCTTTCAAAGCCTTCTGCTTTGTTTATTACGAAATTCAGTGTAGTGGATCCGCTGGACCACCGCAACGATGGTGTAAGCCGTACCAGGGTACGGAATCTAAGTAGAAACCGAACCCGGTATTCACCAGAGCCCCCGCAAAGCGGGATGGACTTGGCTGCGGCGGAGAACTACCAGATCGCCCCACTTGGCGTGACTTGCTTGCGGTGCACCACTGCAGTACTTGGTACAAAAGTTGAGAACGTAGCGAAGTCCGGCGACAGGCAAGAGGTCATGTGCAGACGGCAACGGTTCGTGGTTCCAGAACACTGAGCGAGACTGTTTTCGGAAAAACTGAAGTCAGGAAGAAGAGGCGGAGAAGAAAGCTTTCTCTGAAGGCAGTAACGCACTAAAGATCCGGGACAAAAAAAAAAAAAGGGAATGGGGGGGGCCCCCCCCCCGCGCCGGAAGGAAGGGGGTTAAATAGGTCACCTGCCAGCCTTAACAATAATGGCGGTAACTGCCGCCTTTAAATCCTGGAGAGCCAGGGCGCGCGCGTCTAAGCGCGTGCCCACCGCGCGCTCCGTCCGGCCAGGAGAACAGGAGGACGCGGTAGCGCGGAGAGGTTAAGCGGGCAGCAGTGACGCCGAACCCGCGGGACGGCAGGGGCCGCCGGACCCCGGCGTGTGGCCGCACAATTGCGCCCGGCAGCCCTTGCGAGGGGCGCCGACCACCTTGACAGTAACGCCCCCCCCCGCCCCCCCCAGGGCCTCCTCCTCTTTCGGTTCGGGAAGGAACCGCAAATACTGAGACCAGCGGTCCAGGATGTTTTCCACGAGGTTCGACCATGATCTCTCCTCCGACCGAACCCTCTCCCAATCACCAAGAATTGCCGTTTACCCTAACCGACCTCATAGCCCAAGATCACTTGACCGCAAATATGTTGGAGCTACAGACTCAGGAGAGGTGAGGAACAACTTTTCTGGAGAAGGCGGTTCAAAGCACGACAAGGCATCAGGAGGGATACGTGAAAAGATTAGGGATCCGCAGGTGGGTGGGATTCGGAGCTTATAAGATAACTGGATTAATTCGGCTCAGGATTTTCAAAGGGCCCCAGGAAGCATGGTGGACCCAGCTTGTAGCTGGGATTTTTCACCTGACATATTTGGCGGACAGCCAGGACTTTTGTCTCCGGGTGTAAAGATTGGAGCTGTCCTCCTCTTTTTGGTCGCCTGGCCTTCATCACGGGCAGCGGCATGCTGCAGGGACTGACTATTCTGCATCCCAGATCCAGAGAAGTCGTGGACCCAAGGCATCTACATGAGGGCACGCACGGAGGAGGAGGGCGAGAAGGGAAGAGGGTGCGGGGGAATGCCGACCATAATACAATAAAAAAGGGAGACTCGCACCAAGACCCCAGAATCCAGTGAGTGTAATAGAATACCGTCCCAGGTTAGGAGGTCGGGCCCAATCATCCTGGCGAGCAGAAACAAAAGACGTAAGGTAACTGCCCAGATCGATTGACCCTCTCTCACCGCCCGTTAGATTTGCGATGGTAGATGAAGAAAACTCTAACTCACGTGCAATCCGGAGCAGAGTGGGCGCGCCAGAAACTTGGACACGAACTGCACCACCCCACATCCAGAGACGATGTGCTGGGGCAGACCGGGCAGTAGGCGGAGAGATGTGCCTAAAAGATCATGGAGGGCAAGACGTGGTGTCGGAAGGTAACCCTGGCAGTGTGGTACGAATGTGTGACATCCTTCAGAAACACCTACCGTAATGACCCAGATCACGGTGTTTACCCCGAAGAGGATGGAAGGTCTGTGATTAAATTCATCGCCACATGGGACCATGAGTACTGGTTGAAGGGAGAGGTCGCAGAAAGCAGCCCTGAGGACCGTGGTGGGCTCCTTATTCCTTGGCACAATAGCACAGGTAATCCACAAGTCCTTAGTAATCCTTTAGCCATGCCCTGGCCACCAGTAAACACCGAGAGATCAACTGGAACGCCCTGCGCCCCCGGATGTCATGCCAACTAACGAGGCAGTGGTCCCCAATTTTCAGGATTCTTCTTGCACAGTGATGGCCGGAAACTTACGGTCTTGCCAGGAGGGTACTGCCGAAGGAGGAAACCGGTGCTGCTGGGGATCAGGCGTTCCGGGAATAATGTGTGGGCTTGCGGCTACTCTCCGTGACGTCAGATGCGCGAGAGAGAGCATCTGCCTGATGTTCTTTTCAGTACAGGGCAAAATGGATCCGAAGTCAAATCTAGAAAAGAAAAGAAGACACCCTAGCTGCCGGGGATTGAGTCGCTGGGCCGACTTGGAAGATACTGAAGATTTTTGTTGATCCGTAATACATCGAAAGGATTTACGACTCCCTCCAGAAGATGCCTGCCAACTTCCAGGGCCATCTTGATTGGCGAGTAATCTCGGTCCCCCAATAGACATAGTTCCCCCTCTCCGCGCGACGAGTAAGGTCTTGAGAAGAATCCCTCAGTGAATGGTTCTCTCCCCCTTGGGGACCTTTTGAGTAAGGATGCCTCCGCCCCCACAAGAAGAGGCATCCACCTCCCAAATAAAGGCTTCTCAGGTCAGGGCGTGACAAAATAGGTGCGGAAGCAAAGGCCGACTTCAAATCTGAGTATAGTCTCTTTCGGCCCGCCGTGGCCAACACTTGGATTAGCCTTTTTCCTGTGAAGGGCCACCATTGGAGCCACCAGAGTAGAGAAATGAGGTATAAAACTGACTATAATAATTCGCAAGGCCCAAAAAACGTTGAACTGGCTCTACAGTCAACAGGTCGTGGCCATTGCAGATAGCAGACAGCTTCGTGGGATCACTTTGTAGACCTTCGGTCGGAGACGATGTAACCGGGAAAGAGGCAACTGGTTTGGTGGAACACAACACTTCTCTAATTTGGCGTACAGGCGGTTGCTGCGAAGGCGTTGCAGGACTAGGCGTACCCTGTGATAGATGGGTCCGGAGGTCAGGGGAGAAACCAGGATGTCCGTGCCAGGTAAACGAGTGACACGGTGTAGAGCAGGTCCCTGAAGATGTCTTTACGAACACTATGAAAGACCGCGGGGCATTGCACACCCGAATGGCATTACCATATACTCAAAATGCCGTCCGCGGGGAATTGGAACGCAGTCTTCCACTCATCTCCCTCCAACGGATTCTGATGAATTTGTATGCCTCCGCGCAGGTCCAATTTTGAGAACACCTGGCTCCCTGTAGACGGTCAAGAGTTCCATAATTAGATGCAACGGGGTACGGTTTTTTTCCCACGTAATCTGGTTTCAGACCCCGGTAGTCGATGCAAGGACGGAGAGAACCATCCTTTTTCTGTAACGAACAAAAACCCCGGCTCCGGTGGGTGATGAGGACTTGCGAATAAAACCTTTGCATGTTCTCACGGATATAGTTCCGAAATTGCCTGAGTCTCTGGTACGGGACAACGGTAGAACCTCCTGCCCCGAGGAGGACTGGCCCCCGGAAGGAGGTCAATGGGACAGTCCATAGGGCATGAGGAGGAAGGGATTTCGGCCTGTTTCTCCCGAAAAGTACTTCCGCAGAGTCCCGGTAGTTCTGCGGGAAGACCCTTGCAGGGCCCTGAAAGACTGATGATTTGGAGTAGCCCGGATCTGGACGCGGAACGGAGAGACAGCTATTCTGGCAGTTGAACCCCAAGTAAGAACCTCCCCGGTCTCCCAGTTAAGGGTCGGGGCATGGAGCGTGCAGCCACTGAAGACCCAAGAGGATCGCTGAGGACGACCGAGGAGGACATAGAAGGTGATCTACTCCTTGTGTAAAGCCCTATGCGGAGGGACAATGGCTTGGTTACGTGCCGGATGCCTCACTAAGAAGTTTCGCCACTCACAGGAGGATATCACCAGGGCTTCTCCAGACGGGTCCAACCGAGGCGAAAACTGGGACACCAGGGCGGAGTGAATAAAGTTTCCCCCGGCGGATCCAGAGTCCAGAAAGTGGCGGTAACCGAAAGTGAGTCCGGCCCCAGACGAGACCTTCAACCTCCATAGTGAAGGCGTGTAGAGGAGAGTGTTCACACCTAGGGAACTCCTCTCCGACATAACCTAGGTGCGGGGGCGTTTTCCCTGCCGCTGAGGGCGAAGCGGGCAACCATCTGCGAAAGTGATACCGGAGCTGGCACGTAAAGGCACAATTTCTCTGCCCGATGGCGGACAGCTCCAGTTCAGACAAGAAGTGCCCGGTCCACCTCATGGGTTCTTCACTGAAGGGTATCGAAGTGCAGCTGTGGTCTTTGGAAGACCGAGCCAGCGAGGCAGACGCGTGGTCGGGCGAGATCACGTTCCTGTCGTAGTTCCTCTTGCCGCTCGGCGAAGCGAACATCGATCCCGAGTAGCTAGGTGGATCAGCTCGCTTAGGGAGGACGGGATCTCTCTAGCCGCTAGGCGTCTTACTCTGCCAGCCAAACCCTTTTTGAAAGTGGCACATAGTGCGGCGTCGTTCAGTTAGCTCTGATCCAGGTGGTCCGAAAACGAACTGCGTAGTCCGACCGAGGAGTCTCTCCTGGCGAAGATTCAGTAGAGCGGGGGTCACAGAGCAGAGGAATTCCCGTGCGGCTCTTCAAAGACACTGCGGAACTCAGAGAGGAAAGTCCTGTAGGTCCGTCGTCACCGGATCCGCCCCGGTCCCAGAGAGGGGTTGGCCCAAGCTAGAAGCCTCCGGACCCAGTAGACTGACCACCTAAGGCCCACCATTAAACGTTCCAGTGGGAATTGACCACCATCAACTCAACTGTGCACGAGCACTGGGTAATAAAATCCCCTGCAACAGTTTTGGAGTCCTCCGTCAAACTTGTCGGTAAGGTAAGCGTAGCCGAGAAGTCCCCGGGTGCTTGCGAGGTGTCGCCACAGGAGGAGTATCGTCGCTGTTTGGTTTAGCCATGGAGCTGGTCCTGCGATCATGGCAGGACAATGGTTCAGCTGCTGGGCTTGTTGCGCTAGTTGATGTGACTGCTGAGCCACTATACGCCGTGAGATCGCAGGGTCACTGCAGAGGTACCCTTGGCGTGATCCAATGCCGGATCTTACTTAACGAATGGCAGTTAAGTGATCCGCTTGATCCAACCGCAAATGCGATGGTGTAAGCCGTACCAGGGGACTGAATCTAAGGTATACACCCGGTATTCACCAGAGCCCGCCGCAAAGCGGGATGGACTTGCGCGGCGGTAGAACTTACCAGGTCGCCCCACTGGCTTGACTTGCTTGCGGTGGCAGCCAAGGCAGTACCTGGTACAAAAATCGTGAGACTAGGCGAAGTCGGGGAACAGGCCAAGAGTCAGGGCAGTCGGCAAACTGTACTCGGTCAAGACCCTTTAAAATCCTGGAGAGCCGCGCGCTCGGCCTAAGGCGCGGGCACGCGCGCTCCGGCCGGCCGAGAGAACAGGAGGACGCGGACCGGAGAGGAAAGCGGGCAGCAGAACCCGACCCGGGACCGGCAGGAGCCCCCCCCCGGGCGGGGGGCCGCACAGTGCGCACGCAGACCGGGCGAGGGGCTGCGGGGGCCACCGTGACAACGGATAATAAAAGGGGGGTTTTTGCACCAATGAAAAAGACAGCTTTACTACAAATTTCTGTATCCAAATGTAAGTTCAAGGCGGGTTTTTAACAAAACTGGGCTGAACAAAAAAAAAAGTACTATTTCCCGAGATGCGGGGTGTGCTGGCCAAAAAGGGAAAAAAAAACCCATTTCAATGCGGGTTTAAAAAGCAGGTCGGGGCTCACAATATACACTCCCCTTTTAAAAAGCCGCCTGCAGTTTGTCTGTGTTCGACCTCCCCATCCCCCCCGGGCGAAAGGCTAGATGTTTTCTTTAAAAGCCCTCTGCTAACTAACTAAGTTTTTGAAATTCTTAATCTACCTATGTTCTAATGTTGACAGCAAAAAGCATAGTTGTTTATGAATAAAGAAAACTGGTCGCTGAGCTGTTTTTAAGAGATCTAGCACCTCGTGCTTATTGAGAGATCTAAACCGATGATGAACAAAATGCTGTTCATGCAAACAGGTCATTATTTTTCCCAGCCAATGAAAACCCATAACATCACAGTCTGACGTCGCACCCCCCAGCTCCCCTCTCTATGCTCAAAGCTATTTGCGGCCGCCAAAAATGACAGGAAGCGATGAAATGGCGCGATTTTTAAAAAGATTTGCGCAAGTCCACCTAAAATTCGGGGTTGGGGAAATTTCCCGATCAACCTAAAACCCGTCCCAAAATTTCAACTTTGTCGATTAAATCCTCTCCCTTTTGTCGTAAAAAAATTAAAAGAGATGTTCTATAAACTTTTCTTTTTGGGGGGGGTTTTTTTTATATTTAAAAGTGTGTGAAAATGTCGTTTCCCCCAAAAATCTATATCATGTCTGCTAGTTTTCGTAAGTTTGTGTCCTTTCATGCTCGGGGCCCTTACCTATTTTTAATGGTATATTTTCTTGTCCCATATTATGTATTTTTAAATTCATACACAGTCAAGTAATTTATTATGACCATCAGCTTATTTTAAAAAGAAAACAGCATGGAAACATCTATATGGGGTGGGAATTTCCAATAAGGAAATAAGGGCCCAAATCACAGGGAAGCAACAGCTATATGGGTGTACATGATCTGCAAGCATGTATCCATACAAAAAAACGTTGAAGTAACTTAACAATGTTTCAAAAAATTCCTTTAGACCCCTAATGCTGCCCCCCTATTCTTTCAGCAATTTGCGGGTTTTTTTTCCCTTGTTTCTACCTGACACACCAAATCCATCCTTCGATAAAGCAAAAACCCAATAATTGGAGAAGAAAAACCTTTTGACAATCGCAGGGTCCACTTTTGACCTGCCATGAAAACTAAGCCTTTTTTTTGCAGGTACAACTTTTTTAGCGAGTTATATCACCATCCATCTCTTTGAAGCCCCAAACGCTTTGGGGGTGAGATAATCCTCTATAAAGTTTGGACGATCCTTGTGCCCTTTTTAACCAACATTACCCCTTACATCAATGGCATGGGTTCTCCACAGTTTCCAGATTTCTTATTCACGAGGTGCCATTTTTCAACTCACATACCTTTCACCCAGAAGCACACAAACAATTCAAAATTTTGTAGTTTCAGAAAGCCAATAGATATTTCCTTTTTGCAACTCTGATAAATCACCCCCTTATAAACCCTAACATAACAGGTGAATTGTGCAGACACCGTTGCCTCTTATATACCCCCAATCCAGCTCACGACATGTGGGCTTCCTTTATGAGTAATGCCTGCCAAGTTAAAAATATGTAATGTATTGAAAACTCTAAAAAATTTAAAAATCAACAAATAGCAAAAATTTAAAAGTTTATAGGTCCAGAAAATGGCAATGCAAAAAAAATTATAAAAAAGGTTTTCGTTTTTTGTAAAAGTATAAAATAAAGAAGACTTTATAAATTGTATTTTTGAAATAATACTGACCACGAATAAATGAACATGAAATTTATGCTCCCGGCCCAAAACACCATAAACCTTAACCCAAAAAGAAAAGGGATGCAGATTTTTTTTTTTTCCTTTTCTATTTGTGGGATCTCCCAAATTTCTAAGCTGATTCAGGACAGTTTTTGGGTTAAAATAAAGTAGGTCTTTATTTCAGAAAAAAAAAAAAAAAAGAAATCACCATGCTTTCTTCCTACATACAACAAAACAAAAAGGACCAGAGTACTTTTAAAAAACTTCTAACTGTTTTTGATCCCCATAATAACCAATCAACTCGGTTTTTTCAGAGCACTATATAAAGGGAAACTGAGCTCTTTTGGAAAAACAAAACAGTTTACTGCTAGACAGTATTCTACATAACCCCCAAGGCCCTTGTTTGTATCAAATTGCTCTTGGAGAGGCCAACCCCCTGTGAACCGGGGCATTCTTGCCATTGGCATATAAAAGTGGGTTTTTGACTCGTGGTATTAACACCTTCCAGCCTGAATAGAAAATTCACCTTTCACAATCCGAGCAGATCACCCCACTCCCGGCAGTCCCTACCCGGGGTTCTGGACTCGGGTCGCACCACCCCCCCTGGCTCCTGTTTTGCCGTACCACCGGGTCCTACCGCTCCTCCTCGCTGGGGTGCTCCAGCACGTCTTCCCCCCTGTAGAGGCACTTCCCGGGGGCCCACTGGGGGCACCTGCACATTTCCCCCTGGATTTAAAGGGCGCTCAAAAAGAAAATTTTGTTCCTGAAATGTTTGTTTGATGGGGGTTTTTTAGGGATTCTGTTTCCTCTTACTCCCCAGTTTTGGACCATTCCCTTGTTACGCTTTGCTGGCATTCCCACGAATCTATTAACTCCTTTTGCTGTTTTTTGCTTACGGCTGCATTCTACTTCCCCTTTCTATCTGCGGGTTGTTGCCTACCTGCGTGCCGTCCTTCACTTCTGCCCCAATTCCGGCTTCCTCCTTGGTCAACGCCTCCTCCTTCGACGCACCACTAGTAACTCTTCCAGGGGATGATCTGGGGGTTCATGCAGCACACCCCTTTCCTACTTTGCGGGGGGAACTGGTGAAGACAAGGGGCCCCTTAGATTTTGCTCCCATGTAGCAATGCCCGCACTATGCGGGGACCAGGGACCCCGTATTTACGCAGTTACTCAGGGAAAACGTGACACAAAGGTTTCTATACATTTATGCTTGAAGGGAGCAGTGTTGCTAGATTTCTATGCTTTTGAAGTATGTTAGGGAAAAAAATAACTCTTCGATCAGTTGCCAATTTGCACTCCTTTTAAGCTATGCTCCAGAAGAGGGTGAACGAGGACAGAGGTCTCTTCGCTTTACCGTCTGTATCTGTAGCACAAATGCAATAAAGACATTATTTTTTTTTCTTTTCAAGACAGATGGAAGAATTTTAAACAACGTGTTCTTAAAGCTAAAAACAAAGAAAGACAAAAAAAAACAAGGGTTTTCGTAAAAACAATGCCAAATTATTGATTTAAACATAAAAGGCAGAAGCCGTCCATTTGTTATAAATTTAAAAATGAAAAAATGTATTGTCCCCCCTTTTTTCAAAAAAAAACATGCACAGAAAAATTTTGGCATAATCTTTTTAGGATTGATGGGGGGAAATATTAAATCTGCTTTTCGGTGATTCCCTAAATTTTTGGCTTGTTTGTTGCTAAAACTTAGTAGTTAACTTTTTAAATAGCTTTAAATTTTGATTGCTTATAACAAAATTTTATTCATGGGAGCGAAATGGTCACTTTTTTTTTAAAAAGTAAGTCCCATAACATATATTTCTTTAAAAAAATGCCTCTTTATTTTTCAGGGTCAACTTCTCCCCAAATTCACCCTGTTTACTTTGAAATCCTAGTCCCAAAATGGATTTACTAATGAACCTAGAAAAAGAGAAGGGGGAGAAGCAGCGACAAAACCGAGCAGACACAAAGACATAGCTAAAAACTCTATTCACACAATCCCCTCAGTGATTGACTAAGGACTTGCACT
>JAODAL010074305.1:0-14420 GCA_025379985.1 Phyllomedusa bahiana
ATCCAGGAAATTTTTTCAATAGCAACTGTTAATAATAAAGTATTGCAGTGAAATGTCTACACTAAACTTGGTGAATTTTATCCAGTGTTCTTTATGATGAGCTTGTCTGTGTTCACCCGCGGGGCCCCCCCCCTCCCCGGCTTTACAGCGGTAGATGCTGCTTTAAAATTCTCTAATAAAAAAAATCTTCAAAATCTCTAATCAAAACTAAATTGGAAGGATCACGCTAATGTAGGGTTTTCTTGTGCAAATAGATAATTTCGCTGGTGTTTGGCCACAGGCGAGCGCACGCCCCATTCTATGAGCGTGGAGAACAAAGGCGAACGGGAAAAACGGTTTAGTAATACGAGGTCATGTGATTTTTCCCCAATCGCAACCATAAACACCCCAGTCATGACGCGCACACACATCTCACCTGCCTATTCTGTAATTGATTTGCTGCCGCCAAAATAAAGGGAAGGCCGAAAATGGCGCGATTTTTAATAGTTGATGCCAGATTTTTAACCTTAATTTCGCATGATTGAAAATTTCGATCCCCAAAAACCCCTTTGCCGTTTCAATTTTTGTCGATAAAAATCGCTCAACACTAATTATATCTTATTCACTGAGAGAAACTTTAACCACCTAGTTATTGAACAGAGGGAGGTCACGAGCCTTGTGTTATGCTGTCAGGGCTACAGAGTGACATTTATCTTTCTATGTAAGTGTGGATGTAGAATCACTCATCTACGCAGCTTCCTCTCATGACAAATGTAGTACTGCTATTTCCTATTTATAACCAGACATCCTGTTTGCTACAGTGTCATTTTATTTTTACAGCCCTTCCATTACTATTGTCCCTCTAACAGCACAGCTAGGAATAGAAAGTCAGAGCTGAAATGTCAGACTGCTGTAAAAACTGCCCCACCCTGATAAAAAGAGGGAGTTTAAAAGGGGTTTTTTCCCCCTAGCCTTGATGCAAATACCCAGGATATGCCATCAAAGTCTGGTAGGTGCAGGTTCCACCTCTAGAATTCGCACCTATTTTGGGACCGCCTCCCGGAAAGTTTCGGCTTTCCTTTATATTATGGGTTTCCCCCTTCTTTTGAAAGGGATTTCCAAAGAAACGAACAAGTACTTGGTGACTCAGAACACCCATAGAACAGAATGGAAAGCCCATAGAACAGAATGGAGTGTCGTCATTTTCAGTGGCTCATTCCTAAAATAGGGTGGATCCCAGAGGTGGGACCTGCACCTATCAGACTTTGATGGTTTATCTTAGCAATACCATTAAAGTCTATGGTGGGAACACCCCTTTAAGCATGGTAAAGGGGAGCAGATTCTGGGAGACAACCAGATTGAAAAGCCCCTTTAAGACAGTTGTTGTTTATAGTGGCCTGGTCACCCAACTCCTGGGAGATAGGGGACCTTGTCTGTGTTATGACAGAAATCCTGGGATCACAGGCTGTATATAATCAGGACTGGTGGTCAGATGTGTATGATCCAACTTGTTGGCTGAGACAGACCTCTAAATTATATGTCAGGCAACCCTTATTCTGATGAAGAGGACAGAGATGATCTTGCAAGTAACCATACTTAATACTGCCAGTTAGGCTTCTCCAGAATAGACTGACTAGACACAAGAATGGCACAAGAAAATTAGATAGCAGTTCCCGAACTGTATTAGGCAGCAACTTTTAAAACTGGTATAAAAGAGTATTCAGTGGTCCAAAATGCTTCACAGAGCTTGCTGAATTCTAAATATTTCTCTAGATGGGGCCATGTAAAGGAATGTATGTAGAGTTATGTAACTATGCTGTGATGGGGTATGGGGCTAGGTGCTTCTATGGTCTAAAGTGTGTTGTTGGTGAATGTCCAACTGTTCTCCTGTGGCCCCTTAAGTTCAATGATTGTACTGGTAAAATTTAAAGGCGGACTCTCTCTGACCTGCAGATTCTCATTGTCTGCCTGTTTACAGAAAGTTTAATGTTTACAAATCTATGTAACATAATTATATGTTGAAATGATAAGTAATTAAGGAAACAATAGAACCAATCTATGAGTATACAGAAAAATGTATTCCTGCTAAAATACTATATGGAAAAATGATATATTTACTGTCCAAGCTCCCAAATGGTTATGGGGACCAGAACATGGTTATTGCTCTTTAACCTCTTAAGTACCAGGTCTATTTTGGCCTTAACAACCAAGCATTTTGTTTAATTTTTCCACTTTCCAAGAATCCTAACTTTTTTATTTTTTCATAGACATAGCTGTATGAGGGCTTGTTTTTGAGGCACGAGTTGTATTTTTTAATTGCACCGTTTTGGGGTACATATACAGTGGGGGAAAAAGTATTTAGTCAGCCACCAATTGTGCAAGTTCTCCCTCTTAAAAAGGTGAGAGAGGCCTGTAGTTGACATCATAGGTAGACCTCAACTATAAGAGACAAAATGAGAAAACAAATCAGGAAAATCACGTTGTCTAATTTGGAAAGAATTCATTTGCAAATTATAGTGGAAAATAAGTATTTTGTAACCTACAACAAGCAAGATTTCTGGCTCTCACAGACATGTAAATTCTTCTTTAAGAGGCTCATCTGTCCTCCACCTGTAGTAATGACACCCGTTTGAACTTGTTATCAGTATAAAAGACATGTGTCCACAACCTCAAACAGTCACATTCCAAACTCAACTATGGTGAATACCAAAGAGCTGTCAAAAGACACCAGAAACAAAATTGTAACCCTGCACCAGGCTGGGAAGACTGAATCTGCAATAGGCAAGCAGCTTGATGTGAAGAAATCAACTGTGGGAGCAATAATTAGAAAATGGAAGACATACAAGACCACTGACAATCTCCGTCGGTCTGGGGCTCCACACAAGATCTCACCCTGTGGAGTCAAAATGATCATAAGAACGGTGAGCAAAAATCCCAGAATCACACGAGGGACCTAGTGAATGACCTGCAGAGAGCTGCGACCAACGTAACAAAGGCTACCATCATTAATACACTACGCCGCCAGGTACTCAGATCCTGCAGTGCCAGACGTGTCCCCGTGCTAAAGCCAGTACATGTCTGGGCCCATCTGAAATTTGCTAGAGAGCATTTGGATGATCCAGATGAAACCAAAGTAGAACTGTTTTGTAGAAACACAACTCGTCGTGTTTGGAAGAGAGAGAATGCTGAGTTGCATCCAAAGAACACCATACATACTGAGAAGCATGGGGGTGGCAACATCATGCTTTGGGGCTGTTTGCTTGCAAAGGGACCAGGACGACTGATCCGTGTACATGAAAGAAAGAATGGGGCCATGTATCATGAGATTTTTAGTGCAAACCTCCTTCCATCAGCAAGGGCATTGAAGATGAAACGTGGCTGGGTCTTTCAACATGACGATAATCCCAAGCACCCTGCCAGGGCAACGAAGGAGTGGCTTCGTAAGAAGAATTTTAAGGTCCTGGAGTGGCCTAGCCAGTCTCCAGATCTCAACCCCATAGAAAACCTTTGGCGGAGTTGAAAGTTCATGTTGCCCAGCGACAGCCCCAAAATATCACTGCCCTAGAGGAGATCTGCATGGAGGAATGGGCCAACATACCAGCAACAGTGTGTGCCAACTTTGTGAAGACTTATAGAAAACGTTTGACCTCCGTCATTGCCTACAAAGGATATATAACAAAGTATTGATATGAACTTTTGTTATTGACAAATAATTATTTTCACCATAATTTCCAAATAAATTTTTTTTTACATAAGACAATGTGATGTTCTGGATTTGTTTTCTCATTTGCTCTGTTTAGTTGAGTTCTACCTAGGGATTTTCAATTAAAAAGGCCCTCTCTCATCTTTTTAAGTGGGAGAACTTACACAATTGGTGGATGAATAAATAATTTTCTTCCCCACTGTAACTTATTAATTAACTTTTATTAAGTCTTTTCAGGTGGAATGGAAAAACTATTTATGCCTTTTTTATATTTTAACTTTTTTTTTATGGTCACTATGCATCATAAATAATATACTATATTCTTTGGGTCGGTATTATGATGGGGATAACTAATATGCAGAGGATTACTATGTTTTACTAGTTTTGAACAACAATTTTTTAAAACATTATTTTAATGTATTTTTTTATTTTAGTGTCATTAAGAGGCTGTGGTTTTGATTGCTTGTATAATGCTTTGGTATGCACAGTATACCAAAGCATTGAAGACTGTCAGTGTAAAACTGACAGAAAAGATACACCTCTAGCAGACATCCATAGCAGGCAGTTGTCCCTCCGTTGTGTTCACGGGTGGCTAAGGATGACAGGAGGGGCCTCCTTCCTCTGTCAAAGCTCTTATATGTATAGGTTGCTATTGACTTCAATATCTAAGATGCAGGAGTTATCTTCAATATTATAAATAAGGACTAAATTTCTTAATACTTATCAAGGTAAACTTCATTCCTAGTACTATAGCAGGAGCCCAGTTGTCAGAGTTAGGTCCGAGCAGTGATTGTCTGGAAATTGCTTCTATGTCTGCATGATCAGTTACCTGCAATTTATGGAAACTAGCTCATAATGTATAGATGATGTACATGTATGTGATTTTGGTTTAAGAGGTTGAAACACAGAACCCCCTCCATTTATTCTAATGAATTTACAGAATCTATCCTTCACAGACATTCGAGAAACTCTTTAAACCCCGTTTGTTTTAAAAAACAAAAAATTTTAAAATTATTATAAAAAAGAACTGAATTTCTTAAAACTTATCAATGTAAACTTCACATTTCCTACCAACAGCAACCAATCAAAGGTCAAGTTTCCTGGGCTCTGTGAAAGGTCAGTAATAATCTTGGTTGGTTACTATGGGAGCAACATTTGGTTGCTATGATTTGGTTGCTATAGGAGCCAAAACCTGACATTACAGTAAAAATGTAATAAAGAGGTCCTGAAAAAAACTTAAATACGAAAAAGGTCCGATTTCCCTTGGCCACTTTCCAATTTTCCACAGTGGGACCAAAGAAAAGGCATCTCCGCCTCTAAATATACCCCAAAAAAATAAAATTTTAAACCCCTAAAAAATAGTTTCACCTTTAAATCATAACATTTCCTTCCATTTTATGTAGTTTTACATTTCAATTGGCTAAAATTTAAATTTTTTTATGACATTACTTAAAACTTTTTAAAAACCCCCCATCCACACTTTTATGGTGCGGCATTAAGGCATGGGCAATGCCAAAATCACGGGTTTTTGGGTGTTATTTACTTTTACTTGTTGGATATGCAACAGCGTGTTCATCTTTTTTTGGATTTTTTAAATCCAAAAAACGAATTCAAAAGCGCTGTGTAAAACGCATCCAACATGCAGGTCCGTGTTTGGATGCATTTTTGCTGTAGCAAAAACACACCTTATTGTTTTAAATACTTGGGGACATTATGAACGGGCTTTACGCCTGTTTTCTGGCGTTCACGCGCCCCCCAGCCCCAATCCCCTGTCGACCCCGCGTTTGCCACTTTTGGCTTGCGGGCCGCTTTAAGGGGGGGGCAGAGGGGGGCAAATGGGCGCGGTGGGGCGCGGTTTTTAGGCGTTCCCGGGGGGAGGACGCGGGCGCTCGTAAGTCGAGGCATGTACCACGCGGTTTGCCAAAAACGCGGGGCCGGCACTCCGACAGGGAGACCTGGTTTTTTTTTTTGGTCTAATCCTCCCGGGGGGGGCGAAATGAAACAGGATCCCAACATGGAGGGAAACGGGGCGAAGATCGCGACAGAAGTCTCGGCGCTCGCAGGCTCCGACAAGCAGGACTTGGTCGAAAATGCTCCGGCGGAGGCGAAAAAGTGAAGCAAGAAACGGAACTATGGAGGAAGCAAATCGAAGATTGCCGACAGAAACTTGGGCGCTCCGCTCCGTGCAGCAGGTAGTATGAATAGGAAATAAAATCGCCTTTATAAAGCGGAAAAAACAGTGTCTGAAAAGGAGCTGCATGTACCAAAACGCATCCACAGCAATATACTACTAAAAAAAAAATCATTTTCCCAAACTTCTAGAACGGCGCAATATCAAGAAAAATGATATTGGAAAATTGCCGGGAGATTACAAGTAATTCAAAATCTGAAACTCTATTCTCATTGGTCGGCAGAAACCGGCCAATCAGAAGTAGGAGCGACAGTGATCCCATTAAAAGCTATGGGAAGAATTGGACCAATCATAAATCCCCGGTGGGATATTCCAACATACAGTTAAAAATGCGAAAAGAGCTGATTGGCTGAGTTAACGGAGGATATAGATAGAGGGCTTGGCTATCTCAGCATCAGAAAGGAGCGACAAAGTCCTTTCATAGGCTATGTGACGTTTAGGACCAATCAGAATGAGCCGACAAAGTCCATTCTAGCCTATGGGAAGTTTACACCAATCAGAATCCAGGGCGGGATAATTCAAAAATACAGTATTAAAAATGCTGAGAAAGAGCTGATTGGCTGTGCTTGCGGCGGTCTCGGCTAGCTCAGCCAATCAGTGCGCCGAGGCTACTTCTCCCCATTATACTCTATGGAGAGATGAGCGCACTCTAATCTCCTGCGCGCGCGCCGCACGCGCATGAAGTATTAATCACCAAATTATTTTTTTAAGTGTAAAAACATTCTCAGATAAAGACAGAGACACTTCTTGAAAAATAAGCAGTTAAAAAACCCGGAAACCTAACGCGTTCGTCGCCGAGACCGGCGCTTACATAGGGAATTGCCATAGAAGAATTGCCGGAAAGACAGTAATTCAAATTGTTAAGGCTATTCTCATTGGTGGCAATAATAACCAGCCAATAAGAATAGGAGCGACAAATGTCCCCTTATAACCTATGAGGAGGAAGTGACCAATCAGAATAGGAGCGACCAAATGTCACCATTATATCCTATGGAGGAGGGAAGTGTCCAAATCAGATTAGGAGCGACCAAAGCCCCATTCTAGCCTATGGAGAAAAATAGGCCAATCATATTCAAAGGCGGGACAGTTCAATACTAGTAAAAAGGCAGGAAACGAGCTGATTGGTTGCAAGAGCAGCGGGGGCTTCGTCCACTTAGCCCAAATAAGGTGCGCGAGCTTATTTTCTCAATAGGAGTTCTATGGGGAAAAGACATATCTGAAGCGCGCTCTGTGATTGGCTAATTTCAATGATCCGCCGTTGTTTGGGACCAATGGACGAGCGAAACGCTCCTATGGGTGTTTTTGTAATTGCAATCTGAAATCAGCTTGTATATGGGCCGAAATCACATTATAAAACACTCCACTAGTTGTCACGATGTGTATATAAAGGAATCCGAAATATGTGGCTAAATAAAAAATATTTATAATTCCTAAAATCTTGTTTTTTTTTCTTTTATTTTCGCGATGCCACCCATACTATTGATACTTGGCTAACGAAATAAACCAATCAGCTCGTTTTCTGCCTTCTGTACTGCTATTTTGAAAACTGTCCCGCTATGAATATGAATTGGTCCGATTTTTCTCCTTAGGTAGAAATGGGGCTTTGTCGTCCTATTTGATTGGTTCAATTCCTCCTCCATAGGATAGATTGGACATTGTCGATCCTATTTGATTGGTTAATTCTCCTACATAGGTATATAATGGGACATTGTATGCTCCTATTCTGATGGGCTGGTTTTGGCCGTCATAATGAGAATAGCTTAAATCAATTTGATTTACTGTCTTTCCCGGCAATTCTCTATATGGCACATTTCACTATGTAGCGATGGGTCTCGGCGACGTACGCGTTGTTCGGGTTTTTAACTGCTTTATTTTTCAAGAAAGTGTTCTGGTCTTTATCTGAGGAATGTTTTACACTGTATAAAATTATATTTGGTGATTAATACTTCATGCCAATGCGGCGCTGAGCGCGGAGAGTTGAGTGCGATCAATCTCTCCATAGAGTATTTATGGGAGATGTAGCTCGCGCTCTGATGGGTGAGCTAGCCGAGACCCCGCTAGCTGTCAGCCAATCAGTCTTTTCAGCATTTTTACTGTGTTTTGAATTATCCCGCCTGGATTATGATTGGTGTAAACTTATCCATAGGCTTGAATGGGACTTTGTCGCTGTTTTTCTGATTGTGTCCTAAACTTCTCCATTGCACTAGAATGGGACCTTTGTCGCTCATATTCTGATTGGCTGGAGATGACAAACCCCCGTTATCTCAGCCAATACAGCTCTCTTTTCAGACATTTTTACTGTATTTTGAATTTTTCCCGACGGGGATTTTGAATTGGTCAATTCTTCCACCATTGCTTTTAATGGTTTTCACTGTCGATCCGATTTGATTGGCCCGTTTTTGCAGACCAATGAGAATAGGTTTCAAGATTTGAATTACTGTATTTCCCGGCAATTTCCAATATATATTTCTTGATATTGTGCACCGTTCTCGAGTTTGGGGAAAGTGATTTTATTTTTTAAGAAGTTGATATGTTTGACATTCAGCTCCTTGCTGACATGTTTCCGCTTGTTAAAGGCGGATTTTTTGTCTTCATACTCCGCACAGACATGTGGAATGATTTCTCCCGCTCACCAGCTGATCTCGCATCGGAAAACAGATTCTCGGCGCAGTCCCGCCACGGCGCCTCTTAGTCCCGCACTGCACCCCACCTACAATGGCGAGGCGCGGCGGACTTTTACCCGCTGGTATGAGGGCGCTACTCTCGGACGGCGAAGCAATAGGCGCAGGACGCAGCTCAGGCCCATGTCCCCGGCAACTTCGCCTCATACGCTGGCGAGGCGCGGCTGACTTTACATGATATGTATGGATAGCGCCGCCCGGCAGCGACATAAAATCAGGCGCAGATTTCGCCGGAAAACTGGCGGATATAACGGCTACCTCGACCCGGCGGGGATTTCTTCTTGGGGCCCTATAATTTACGGATCAAGAAATGACAAGGCAGTCTTTTTCATGGTGACAAAAAAGAGTCATTTACTAGCATAAAGAAATATACTAAAAAATTGTAGGGTTAAAAAGAAAATGAAAAATAGAAATCCACCAATTTTTGTTAATGACAAGTTGTATTTTTATACCACCTTCCGGGACCCATAACGTTTTTAATTTTCTATCAACATAGCTATGCTAGAGCTTATTTTTGCAGGACAAGATGTGAGTTTTAACCCCCTAAGGAACTTGTGGCTTTTTTATTTCACACATTTGTTTTTTCCTCCCCGCCTTCCAAGAGTCATAACTTTTTTATTTCTCCACCTACCTAGACAGATGAGGGCTTTTATTTTACAGGACAAGATGTACTTTCTAATAGTGTCATTCACCAAACCATAGAATATATTGGCAAACCGCAAAAAAAATTGGGTCAAAATGTGAAAAAAACGTACTTGCGTCATGTTTGCGGGTTTTCTTCTTTTAAGGCACACACTTTTCGCTATAAATGATGTATCATCTGTATTCTACAGGTTGATATGATTCTGGAAATACCAAACAAGTACGGTTGTCGTTATGTTACCGTAAAAAAAAAAAAATTAACATTTTCTAATACTGAAGTTTACACGCGCCATTTTCTACGACCAGTAACGTTTTTGTACTTCTACTTACGGACTAGATTGAGGGTACATTTTTTGTGGCTGGAAGTGTGCTTCTTATTGGTACCAGTTTGGAATACATGCACTTTTATTCCAATTTTTAGAGGACGGCAAATGGCCAAAAAAACTTAATTTTGCCGTTTGAATTATTTTTCTTCTATGGTGTTCAGCGTATGGGATAAATTATGTTATATTTTAATAGATCGGACTTTTTCGAATGTGGTGGTACCAAATATATGCAACTTTTTTATTTATTGTTTTTGTTTGTAAAATGACAAACAAAAACAATAAATAAAAAAGTTGCATATATTTGAGCGTTTAATATTTTTACATTTTTAAGCATTTTTTTTTACTTTAACTTTAAGTGGCCCTTGACCACTAGAGGGTGCAAACATTTATACAGCCTAATGCATTGTATGGACAATGCAATAGGGTGTACAGATGGTGGTTTCACTACTTCCTGCCTTGGCCACGGCATCTAAAGGGTTAAACAGCACGGAATGGCGCCGGTTCAATCCTGCACTCTAACTGGCGGGTGTTAGCTGTAGTTAGCAGCTGTCACCCACCAGCTGTGTAGCAGGATTGCGGCACGATCCTGCTACATAGCCCCTTACCGACACTGGGAAGTAGGTTTACATCCAGTGTCCTTAAGGGGTTAATGATGAATAAATCTTTGTGGGTGTATTGAGAAACTGCATCACAGTTTATTTTTCTGTTTTCTGTCACGACTTTACAATTCCAGTGATCAAAATTATGTTTTCTACAACTTAAAGAAAACATGTTGTTTTTTACATCATTCACGAAAAATATGGTTGTTTTAATAAATGGAATTGTTTTGTATATAAAAATGGGAAGGGGAATGTTTTCAACTTTTAATATTACTTGTTTAAAATTTTAAATGAGTGTTTATTCCCCCCAGGGATACTTGACGATTAGGGGTTATGATCGTTAGTACACTATGCCGTAGTTGTAATATATTACAGCATATAATTATCACTTTCCTATTTCAACCTGTCAGGGTAGAACAGATATGTTAAGAGGGCATGCCTTAATTTGGCCCCCAGCTGCTATGCAACCCAGATGGCAACCAACAATTGCCAAAAACACAGAAAAATGGGACATAAATTACCAAAAAAAACTACAAAGCTACACTTACAGCTCAATGGCTGGGAAATACACTGAATCCCATTAGCAGGCGTCTCTGGCCCTTGTGCTACATGGGAAAAGATATAACAGGTGCCGGAAATTTAAAATGAGCAAATGCTCTAGGAAACTAGTTCACACCAGCATGCAAAAAGCCACAGTATAACACATAGGGAGAATTGCACAAATGCAACAATACCGATAAAAATTGCATATAGATAAGGCGATACAAAGGGTAACGCCATTTATGCAGTTACACCATGCTGGGTTTCAGCTTATATCACCCACAATTAAAAAAATGGGCAAGGGTCCCAGCAAATTAGAAGGTGCACTGCACAAAATACTTTTGCCTAGCTCCCCAGTTTTTTTAGGGCAAAAAGATAACATACTGGAAAAATATCAAAATATGAGGTATTAGTTGATGCAGTAGCTACAGTACGCAAGCTCGCAAGCCCCGGGCGATATAAGTTGAAACCCAGCATGGTACAACTGCATAAATGGCGTTACCCTTTATATCGCCTTATCTATATGCAATTTTTAACGGTATTGCTACATTTGTGCTATTCTCCCTATGTGTTATACTGTGGCTTTTTGCATGCTGGTGTTTACTAGTACCTAGAGCATTTGCTCACTAATTACCGGCACCTGTTATATCTTTTCCCATGTAGCACAAGGGCCAGAGACACCTGCTAATGGGATTAAGTGTATTTCCCAGCCATTGAGCTGTAAGTGAAACCCACAATTGCACCATAAATAGCAATGGTATTGGGTTAAGTGGACGAAATCAACATT
Organism: Phyllomedusa bahiana; assembly: GCA_025379985.1. Taxonomy (NCBI): domain Eukaryota; kingdom Metazoa; phylum Chordata; class Amphibia; order Anura; family Hylidae; genus Phyllomedusa; species Phyllomedusa bahiana. Next base: position 11,449 of record JAODAL010074305.1, read on the forward strand.
ATCACTCATTCTGGTGACTGACAAGAGGTACCAACTGCAACTAACAGCTCGCAACCAATGTACTGTTGAAACCAGAAGTTTACATATACTACATAAAAATATAAATATGCATGTTTTGCTCACTATCTGACATGAAATCAGAATAAACTTTACCCGTTTTAATTTAATTAAGATTATCAAAATTATATATATTTGCCAAATGCCAGAACAATGAGAGTAAATGACAGAACAATGAGAGTGAGAGAATGTTTAAGGCATTTTTATTACGTTCTGCCAAGTCAAAAGTTGACATACACTAGGATTACTGTGCCTTTAAACAATTTTGGGCAATCCATATGATGATGTCATGTCTTTGGAAGCTTCTGATGGGTTTATTGGAGACACAGCTGTAGATGTATTTTAAAGCACACCAGAAACACACTGCTTCTGTGTGTAACAGGGAAAAGTCTAAAGAAATCATCCAAGATATCAGGAAGAGTATTGTGGACTTGCACAAGTCTGGATCATCCTTGGGTGCAATTTCCAGTTACTTGAAGGTGCCTCATTCATCTGTACAAACAATTATATGCAAGTACAAACAAGATGGGAATGTCCAGCCATCATACCACTAAGGAAGGAGATAGGGTCTGTGTCTCAGATATGAACGTGCTTTGGTCCAAAATGTGCATATCATTCCAAGAACAAAAGCAAAAGACCTTGTGAAGATGCTGGTGGAAGCTGGTAAGATTGTGTCATTATCCACAGTAAAACGAGTACTATATCAACATTGGCTGAAAGACCACTCTACCAGGAAGAAGTCATTACTCCAAAAGAAACATATAAAACCAGATTAATGTTTGCAAATGCATACAGGAACAAAGATCTACATTTCTGGAGTCGTGTCCTGTGGTCTGACAAAACTAAAATTGAGCTGTTTGGCCATAATGACCATTGTTATGTTTGGAGGAAAAGGGGAGAAGCTTGGAAGCCTAAGAACACCATCCCAACTGTGAAACACGGGGATGGCAGCATCATGTTGTGGGGTTGTTTTGCTGAAGGAGGGACTAGTATACTTTACAAAATAAATGGCATAATGAGGGAAGCAGATTATGTGGCAATACGGAAGCAACATCTCAAGACATCAGCCAAGAAGTTAAAACTTGGGTGGAAATGGGTCTTCCAAATGGACAATGACCCAAAGCATCCTGCCAAACTGGTTATAAAGTGGCTTAAGAATAACCAAGTAAATGTTTTGGAGTAGCCATCACAAAGCCCTGATTTTCCTGTTGAAAATCTATGGACAATATTGAAAAAGCAGGTGCGAGCAATGCGACCTACAAATATGGCTCCGTTACACCAATTCTATCAGGAGGAATGGGCCAAAATTCCTACCAACTATTGTGAGAAGCTTGTGGCAGGATATCCAAAATGTTTGTCTAAAGTCATACAGTTGGAGGGCAATGCTACCAAATACTAATGAAATGTATGTAAACTTTTGACTTTATTAGGCTGAACCCAATAGCAGGCATCAGGTTGTGTGAGCTGCTGCTCACCAATTAGCTGCACCTGTTAATTTTTCCCAAGTAGCATACAGGCCACAGATGCCTGCTACTGGGTTTAGTCTAGTCCAGCCATTGAGCTGTGAATATGGCCCAAAAAATTGTAGTGTTTTTTGAGTAAGTAATGTCCCATTTTTTGTATGTGTTTTTTCTTCAAATTGTTAGTGTAGGGACTCGCAAGACATGAGGACCATTGACGCCGGTTACGAGCTTGCACACCAGGGCCCCTGTGCCAACTAATACCTCATATTTAACATTTTTCCCATATATCATATTTTTTATTTGCCCAAGAATGCTGGGGAGCAGAGGATGCCTGTGTTTTGTTTGGACACCTAGAAAGTGCTGGACAGCCCACCTAATCTAATAGTATGGGTGTAACTAATAGGTTGTAAGCCATCATGGTGTACCACACGTATCTGTATTTATGGCACCCTTCTGTATTGCCTTATTTATATGCAATTGTAGTACCAGCAACCACACCGCTCATGCATGAAGGTATGTGAGTGGTTGTTTTATTGGTATTTTTGCATTTGTGCAATCTCTCCATGCATTACACTGTGGCTTTTCTGCATGCTGGTGTGAACAGGTATTAAGTTAATGTGCAGTTTTTTTATCATCTAATTGTTTCCCTATTAGCAGGATGTGTGCACTGCTGCTCAGCAATTAGTTGCACCTGTTATTTTTTTGCAGGTAGCATATAGGTCAGAGATGCCTACTACTGGGTTCAATCTAGTCCAGCCATTGAGCTGTGACTAAGGCCCAAAAAATTGTACTGTTTTTTGAGTAAGTTATGGCCCATTTTTGTATGTGTTTTTTCTGTAAACGTTTGACTTTGCAGAAAGTAATAAAAATGCATTAAAATATTCGCTCTCTCAATAATCTGGCATTTGGCAAATATAAATAATTTTGTTGATTCTAATTTACCTAAAACGTGTAAGGTTTATTCTGATTTCATGTAAGATAGTGAAAAAAGCTTACAAGTGTGTCTTTTTATATAGTGTATGTAAACTTCTGGTTTCAACTGTATACAAAATGAGCTTAACTTGGGTGTCCGCTCCATAGTCCCATCCTGACATCATAAAGGACATATACAGGAAATGTCATGAATGGGTTAATGGTTTTGACATAATAAAAAATGTGATAAAAAAGCCCAAAGAAAATTGCAGAATTATTTAATATAATGTACATTTAATTATGCATACGGTATATAAAGTTAAAAACTACACCTATTAGGTATTCACTCGACTATTACAATCTGACAAATTAATCCAAAATGGAATTTAGTGTAAAACGTTTACTGAATAATTTTTTATTTTTTTTTTAAACAGTACAAAAATCTCTTTGGCCTATTTTCTATAGGTTACAATATTAGTTTATATGTACTCCAAAGTAACCTAAGAAAACACAATTTAAAAACAAAGGATAAGTCCCTTT
>JAODAL010074306.1:0-14420 GCA_025379985.1 Phyllomedusa bahiana
TAAAACTCTGAAAACACCCCCGCAAATAGAGTAAAAACAAGCATTCATTGAAGCTGTGTAAAACGCTCATATTTCTGGCGTTTTCTGTGCGCCCTAAAAATAAGTGCATGTCACGTTTTTGGATGCTCACGCTGAAGAAATACAAACAATAGGAGGCAGGACCATGGTGTCCAGCGCTACTTAAACAAAAACATATTTTGGCGGGTATATGGCGTTTGCAAAAAACCTATGTAAAACATCCCCTTACACAGCTGTGCAACATAAAAAAAAAAAAAGTTATGGCTTTTCAGAATTTTGGCATGAAAAAAAATTTTTTAAATTGTTTTTATTTCTACCACATAAAATTGAATAGGGTATTTTTTGTAATTTTTGGGGCCTTCAAAGTAAAGTTAACATTCATGTAACCCATGGAAAAGCCCGGGGTAAAAAAGGAAATTAACCTAAAAAAAAAAAAAAATTAAATTTTGCAATTTCCCTTTCCCACTTTGCTTCAATTTCTATGAAACACCTAAAAGATTAACAAACTTTCTGATGCTGTTTTGAAATTAACTGGTCCCTAAGAAAAAAAAACTAGGTTGCAAATTTGATAGGAAATTTTAAACTTTTCTACTAAATGTATATGCCTCATAAATTTCTTGAAAAAAAAAGAATGTTAAAAAAAATGAGGCCGCCGAACAAACTAATTTACTGTTGGTTAGGGGTTTCAGTTTTGCTAGTGAAATTTATTGTAAGCATTTGAGCAGGGGATAGGTTTTGAGAGGCACTTGAAACCCCCTCTTGTTTTAAGCCCCTCCTGTGTATTTATAGTTTTGCAGGGGGGTTGTGTATGAGGGGAGGGTGGCTGGATGGAAGAGTTTACTGTGGGGTGGGTGGGGTTTAGTATAATATAACTTTAGTTTCACTTCCTGCTTCCTCTTTTTTCTGATCAAGAAAGCAAGGAAAGATGTCCCCCTAATTTAATGAAACCTGAAGCTTGTGTTTAGCTATGATCTTACAATTTTAGATTATTTGTATGTTTTTTATTGACTTTATTGTATACCGTTTAAAAAAACAAAAAAAAAAAAAAAAAACAGTTATTATGAAATTTATGAGTACTTGTGTTGGATTACCGTTTAATCCCAAGGGAAGGGGGATCCCTTTAGCCTGGTTCCCTAAGGGTTTTCCCCCAAACAGGGGGGGTTTTTTTCTCCTGATCGTAGGATGCTCCCCAGTGAGTTGGGTTTGCTACTTGGGCAAAAAAAAAAAATAAATAAATAAAAAAGAAAAATGGAAAATAGAATCTTTGGGATTATAACCTGCACAGCTTTTATGTTCGGGCAGGAGTCAGGGGGAAGTTGCGGTCAAGTTATGGTGGACTAATTTTAACTAAAGAGGATTTAAACCTCATGGTGTGAAAGGTGACTTTGGAAGTGGGGCCCGCCTTAAGGATGTAAATGGTAATGGATCCAGGGGCGGGCCAGGGTTAATCGAGTGAGGATTTCAGTAGGGTCATTGGGGCCCCTAAGTGGGACTGGCCTGCTAGAATGGCAAAAAGAGCGTCCGCCCCCTTTTTTTCTGTCTGCCGGGGGCGCTGTCAACACTGGGAATATACACAATTGTCTAGCACTCCACCCCGGGGCTCGTAAGCAATACTTCGGGGCAGAAGCCCCGATGAATGCCCTTTTGCCCCAATTATTAGTCTCCTAACCTCTCTGCTCGCTGCATGAGAAGGTCCGCCCCCCACCAGAGCCTCACACTCTCAGGGAGATGAGAGCAGCCCCCCTCTTCTGTGCTCCCTCACAGCCCTCCCCCCGGAGCTACAAGCCCCGGACAGAAAGGGTTTCCCCCTGCCTGTTCTGAGGGCCCCTAAGCAGATCGTCGGCCCCATCACTAGGGAAACCCAAACGAGTTCTGGTTTCCCAAGTCTTCCAGAGCTGCCTAAACAGCCAAGGAGTTCGGGACCCCAGTGACCCTGCTAAGGTATGTCCTGAGGCAGGATGGAGGGCTGTCCCCCCACCCATATGTCTATACTCATATAGGGGACCTGTGTCACAGGGGTTTCAGTTATTAGTATATACATAACATAGGACAGTATTACACAAATTAACATTTAAAATTTTGGGACATGTGTATATACTGTTCCTGTGTTGTAATTATTTTTTTTTAAAAAAAAAAATTATAATTTTTAATTAACATTAAAAACCCACACAAAAAAAAAAACCACACAAAACCCCCCCGGGAAAACCAAACATCCCCAAAAGTTTTAAAAATTTTCAAAAGAAAAAAATAAAATTTAAAAATTTTTTTAAAAATTTTATAAATTAAAATTTTTAAAATTTTTTTAAAAAAAATAATAAAAAAAGGGCAAATAACAGTCAAAAGGTTGGCAGAAAGCATTTTTAACCGTGGGATTTGGGGTTTTTGGGCCGGGAAAAGGAAGAACACCTCCATTTTAATTTTCCCCAATACAAAAAGCTTGTCAAAAGAAAAATTGTAAAAAAAAAATACACATTTTGGCATCAATGGTGCGTATAAACCTGATATTTTACCCCCCTGAACCTCCCACAAAAATTAAAAAAAACAAAATTTTTTGTTCATCCCACAGTGCAAGAAATTGAATAAAAAGCAACCGAAAAGTCCCATGAGCCTCAGAACAGCACCAATGAAAAAAGATATGGCTATTAGTAGAAAAAAAATGGAAAACAGCTGTGTTATTTAGGAGTTAAACTACATCACCACATATACTGGATTTTTCAGACTATAAGAGGCACTTTTGTGCCCCCAAATTTGGGAAGAAAATGAGGGGACAATGCTGTAGGCCGTGGGCTGGGAGGATGGGGTATGTTGTCCGAGAGACCACCAGTAAGGGAGTCAAGAGCAGAGTCTCTGCTGCTGGAAGCTAGCGGCGGGGTTTAATTAACCCCTTCATGCATATGGATGTCCCTGAACATCTAAATGGCATAAAGGATGTATAAAGCGGGCTCACACGCTGAGCCCACTCTATGCATGGCAGACAGTGACTGTTCCTTACACTCGCTGCTAACAAAGGGCCCGTGCCCCGAATGTTTTAGGACCCTAGCAACGCCCCTGACTCCACCTGACTCCTTCCATGTTTGTTGTACTTAAATGGTTTGAATAAAGCTGTGGCCATTTGACACCAAAAAGTGAATGTGTTTGTGCATTTATTATTGTGTTTGAATGGGGTATTAGTTAGAGCGGGGGTTCATCCCATATCCAAAAGTCATGGTTGTGTTGTCCTATAACTCGCTGGTTTGTAAAACGTAATAATTTTCTTCTCAATAAAATTATTGTTAAAAAAAAAAAAATAATTAAGAAGTTATTACTACATAAAGAAGTACAGATTTAGATTTGTAAAATGGGGCTGTCATGAAAGCCAAAACTGGTTGCAGGGGTAAGGGGTTAAATAATAAATGGAAACGTATTATGTTGTGGTTGCTGTTATCTATGTGACACTGGATCTCTTGTGGTCTAGGACAGTGAAGGGGTTTTCTGGTTCTGTATTGCTTAAACACTATATAAGTATGTCTAAATATACTTTATGCTTTAACTCCTCACCACTCTGAAGATATTTGTTTGCTGTCAGTGAATGAAATTACTTATTAAAGGGGTTGTCTCACTACATTGATTGATCTTACCTCAATCCTGTTTTCTTAGTTTCATTTTGAATTCAGGGGCGTGTTTACTGGCTTCCACTAGGCTGCAGTAGAAGCCAGGTCTGTAGCTATAGCAACTAGTGCTGGCTAACTATCAGGATGGGTCAAACAGGTCTGTAGCTATAGCGACCTGAGGAACTGATGCAGCCCATACAAGAGGGGAGATCTAGGAATAGGTAGGACACTGTTAATGGACGCATATTGCAAAGTGACTTTTTTTTTGCAAGATCTTTAACATTAAAAGCAAACCTTGTAGTGAGACAACCCCTTTAAGTTTTAGACCGATCACTTCTCCCAGTCATTTAAAGTGAAGCACAGGACCACCTGAGGAGCTATCATGCAGCTATAGAGGGAGCAGTGATCTTGCTTTCCTTAAAGTGGTAAAAGCAAGACAGTGCTGGCAGTACTCCTGTAAAGAGCCTGTGCTTAAAATTTTTTTAACCCCTTCCCACCCCACCGTCATAGTTTTTTTTTCTATCTTTTTTTTCCTCGCCCTCCAAGAGCCAGAACTTTTTTTATTTTTTCATCTACATAGTCGTATGATAACTTTTTTGTGGAACAAGATGTCATTTTTAATGATGCCATTGACCATAACATACAACGTATGGAGAAACCATAAAAAATTCTACGTAGGGTGAAATGTGAAAAATATTCTTGCAGGGGTTTTGTTTTTCTGTTATTCACTCTGGTATAGATGATGTGTTATCTGTATTCTACATGGCGGTACAATTCTGGTGATACCAAATATGTAGGGTTTCCGTTATGTTTTAGTACTTAAAAAAAATCTCTATCCCTTATGTTCACACAGCGTTTTTCAGACCCGTTTTTGGATCTGCTTTTCGGACCAAAAATGGACCCAAGAAACGCATCTAACAATGTGCAGTGTGATTTACATCTGTTTCAATGTAAAACATGTATCGCCGTTCAGAAGAGTGATCACTGATGCGCGTTTACATGTTTCTTTTCCATGCGTTTTTCGGATCCGTTTAAAGAATTGTCATGTCAATTCTACTTGTGTTTTGCGCAAGTGAAATCCCCATAGAAAACAATGGAGTGCACTTTTGGAGCCTGAAAAACGTATCCAAAAACGCAACACACTTTTGGGTACGTAGTGGGTAAGTTTGGATGCGCTTTTCGCATCCAAAAAACGCATTGGATTCATATTTGAATGTCTGTGATTTGAAAAAAAACGCATTGAAAAAAGCATCCGAAAAACGAATCCAAAAACGCGTGCGAAACGCAAAACTTGTGCAGGTTGGATGCAGTTTTCAATGCGTTTCTCATGTAATGAAAAACGGATCCAAAAACGGATCCAGCATGCTGTGTGAACATACCCTTAAATTTGCACTGCAGCACCATTTTCTGTGACCAATAACGATTTTGTACTTGCATCTATGGACCTGAGTGAGAGTTAATTTTTTTTTTTTTGTGGGCTGAAGTGTACTTTTCATTGGTACAATTTTGGGATACATGTGACTTTTTGATAAATTTTTATACAATTTTTGGGGGATATGAAATGACAAAAAGAACCCCACAATTTTGGCATTTGAAATTTTTTTTCTTTTACACTGTTCAGCATATGGTAGAAATTAACAAGGCCACACCTCATTTGTCAGAGGAGAAGCAGAAGTGTCTAAAACACATAATAAATGTGGTTTAAAGCATGTGAACCAGTAGTGTGATGCAAAGTCTGCCAACATTGTAGCTCAGTTGCCATAATAGATGCGCCTCAGTGGACCTAATCTATTAAAGCTGTCTAAAAGGAAAACTGTCTTTGTTGCCCATAGCAACCAATCAGAGCTCAGCTTTCATTTCTTACACTGCTCTGGCAACATGAAAGCTGTACTCTGTTGGCGATATGAGCTTGATGTCGCTATGGCCTTTAGGCGTGTACACGTCTATTAACAGGATTTGTCCGATTGAGCGCACAATCCGCCGTGAATAAGGGCGGTCGGCGGGCCGGAGTGCGGCGGGGGCCGCTCCCGGCCTCATAGACAATGCATGTTTACGGCCGTACGCACCGGAAACATGTGCATGTCACTTTCTCCCCCCGGCGATTCGCGAGCGGGGAGGTGCACGGATTCCCTGTTCTCAATGAAGCAGTGATTACCGTAATTGCTGCCGGGATTGCCCGACTGAAGCGCAACCGGCGCGCATACGGCCCAAAACGCGCGAATAAGCCGTGTGAACGAGACCTACTGTTAGACAGTGTAAAGGAGACTAGGGCCACATTATGAAACTGTCAGATGCCCTAGAGCCCCTTTCATTTCATGTTGTTCTCTGGAAAAATGAGAGGGCGCTCTGATTGGTTGCTATGGGCAACAAGGTGATTTTTACACCTAAACAGTTTTCATACATGTGACCCCTAGTGTGTAAAATATCCCTAATGTTAGCATCCAGTTTACATAGTAATCAGATGAGATTTATTGTTCTCTTTATCTATCTGTCTGTCTATCTATTCATCTACTGTATCTATCCATCTATTATATAAAGAGGAGTGTGTATGTGCAAAGGCAGAGGGATGTATACACAGGAATATAAGAGTCAGTGAGCTCCATTAGTGCCAGTGTTACCAAGTGTGCATCCTGTGCCGCCACATATGCTCCCCTCCAACAACTGTATGGGTCTGGCATTATGCTGCCAACTAAGGAAGCACTCATTGGGGCAGATAGGGAATAAAGGGGTATTCCCATTTCATTAATGGGCTTTAAACATGTAGGCAAAGGTACAGTAAATAAAAATTATTAACAAATACATTGCTGTTCTGATTTTGCTTCCCTTTACAGTTAGAAGAGTACTTATCTCCTGCTTTGTACACCAGCTCCCCTATAACAATAATCTTTATTTATATATTGCCAACATATTCCGCAGCACTTTTAGAGGATATAAGTACAGACAAACATTATACAGTAAAAAGCTACTAACAGATCAGACACAAGGGGCGACGTATGATTTTTTGTGTCCAGACGCCAATTTTATTGCGTATAATAGTAGTGTAGAATGCATCTGAATCTATGAACCTATTCTACTGCGGGTCATCAATCAGACGCATTCTAGCACAAAAATGACACTTCTGGCTCAGGTAAACCACTTTTAAAGTGCTCTACTTGTTCCAGCAGTAATGCATCTGGATTTGCCGTACTGAAGCTATAAATCTTTAGCTTTGTACAGTTGTAGTGCGACACCTCCAGCTCGCCCCCCCATCTCAGGCACATTACAAAGTGCCGCGGGCATGCTGTAATGCACCTGATATTGGATTGCGCCTGTTTAAAAATATAGTGATTGGGGCCGTTCATACATGTTGCCAAATGCGCGGGGTCCCTGCTCATAAGAGTTTATAATCTATAACAATCTCCCCTATCTTACCAACCACCTCTCTGTGCTGTAACAGGCTACAGAACCCTATAAGCAGCAGAGGCGCTTGCTTCTCTTTCTTACTGACAAACTTTAACCTTTTAGAGCTCTGTAGCCTTGTACCCAGCTGTTTCAACTCCTCCATCACCAATTTACTTTTAACAGACTCAGCTAGGAATAGCAGAACCGATATGCTATTCTCTGTGTTAGAATCACCCACAGCCTGACCCTGAAGTGTGAGACTGAAGCTGCATGTGGCTCTGTGAAATCGTGTGTTGTGACAACCCCTTTAAGAAAGAAGCATAAAGCACGACGGCTCAGGAAATTGGGGCGAGTCCATTCGAGTGTGAGGAACTCACAAAAAGCAGCAGCTTTCGAGTTCGCCACATAGATGGAGCAGATTACTCTTCTGGGCCAAGGAAGGGATTCCTAAGGGGCTCTATGACTTCCATATATCATCATAGGCCATAGACGGAGCCAGACCCTGTGGCAGTCATTTTTAGATTTCATGTTTGTGATAAAGACAGCAATCTGTCCTTTACACCCATTTTATTGCAGGACACACAATTGATATTCATTGCAGCCCAGTTACCAAGGCCGTATTTACAAGTAGGGAAAAGGAGGGCACGTGCCTTAGGCGGCAGGAAAGAGGGGGCAGCACTTTACTGAAAAAATGTATATTCTCTCATTAACCAAGTAGAAGAGAAGGAGTGGGGACTCTTCAGCTCGGACATACACAGAGGGGAGGTTGATCGAGCAGGCAGGGCTGCTATGTGAGAAGCTTCAGTGAGGAGCTGCTGGCTTATGGCGGTTCACCCAAGACACCAAGCCTGATATTGGGCCTCATTTCTAAAAACTTTAAGGGTATGTTCACACGGCATATTTGGACACTGTTTGGATGCTGATTTTTCAGTGCCCAAAACAGCATCAAAACTTCGCCTAAAACACGCTTCTTCAGAAGAGGTTTAGACGCGTTTCTCGGCGTGTTTTAGACACGTTTTTGACTGAGGTTTTGGATGAGGTTTTCAACACTGTTTTCACCCACACAAATTAACAACCAGGACAAGAAAACGCGCCGTAAAACGCTCCAAAAACGCACCAAGGTTTTGGACGAGGTTTTGAAGCTTTCCATTGATTCCTATCGGGATTTTCAGCACTGAAAACACTTAAAGAATTGACATAACACTTCTTTTTCAGTTTCCAAAGAAGCGCCTAAAACGCATGTAAAAACCTCGTCCTCTGTGAACAACAACGCTGTTTTACATAGGAATCAATGAAAATTAACTGGGGGTGTTTTGGGGGCTTTTTTTATGCTATTTTAGGAGTGGAAACACTCTGAAAACGGGGTAAAAATCAGCCGTGTGAACTGAACCTACTGTTGCCCATAGCAACTAAGCACAGCTCCTAGTGACCAATCAGAACTCTTAGTTCTTAGGCCCCGTTCACACGGCTTATTCTGCCGCGGATTGGAGCCGTACTGCGCGCCGGATTTGCGCTGCAGTACGGCGCCAATCCGCGGCAGCAATTACGGTAATCCACTGCTCTCTAGAGAACAGTGGAATCCGTCGCTCCTCCCCGCTCGGCGAATCCGCCGCGGGGGGAGAAAGTGACAGGCCCATTATTTCTGGCGCGGACGCCGTAAACACTGAATTGTCTTTGGGGCCGGTCGCGGCGCCCCCGCGGCGCTCCGGCCCCGCCCCCGTCCCGCCCTTATTCATGGCGGATTTGTGCGCTCAATACGGCGCACAAATCCGTCGGGAATAAGCCGTGTGAACACGGCCTTATAGTGCTCTGGAAAAATGAAAGCTGAGCTCTGATTGGTTGCTATGAGCTCTGATTGGTTACTATGAGCTCTGATTGTTTGCTGTGAGCTCTGATTGGTTACTATGAGCTCTGATTGGTTGCTATGGGCTCTGATTGGTTGCTATGACCTCTGATTGGTATCTCTGGGCAACAATGACAGTAGCTATTGTTGAATGAAAATGAAAAAAAAGAGAGAGAACCGTTGCGCATGCCCCCCACCCCCACCCCGTGTGTGTTATCCCAATACACTTCTAGCAGTATATAACAGCATATAGCACGCACCTTCTGCGGTTGTACTGTTTAGGAGGCACAACACTCTGTTTCACAGTTTTCCAGATCACCGGTATTAATCCAGGTTGATTTAGAACCGCGGCTCTTCTGTGGATACCCGCTGACTGGACAATTGTATGGAAGAAAGTATTAAACTTTTTCCATGTGAGTGGAGAGACCTGATGAAGTATCAATGTAGAAACGAAACGCGTTGTCCTGTAGATAAACATTTATTTAATACTAAGGCTATGTTCACATAGGGTAATTTCGGCCGCATTTCGCCGCGTATTCGTGCTCTAATACAGGCGAGATGCGCGGCGAAATTACGGTAATCCCTAGTTCTCATAGAGAACTATGGATTACGCCTCCTCTCCCCACTCGTACAATACGATCGTATTGTACGCGTGGGGAGATAAGTGACATGTCAATTATTTGTGGCGAAAATGCGCCACGAGTAATGCATGTCTATGGGGCCGGCGGGCTGTCGCTCCCCCGCACCGTGGGAGTATGCGCTGATCAGCGCGAGCTCCTGAAACACACAATGTATTGCGGCGCGTACTGTACAACGTGTGAACATAGCCTAAGGATCAGCACCTTCACTAATGTGGAAAAAGGTCCAGTTTATAGTCAAACCAGACCGGTCAGCTTGATACTTTGTTCTATACAATCCTATTGCTAGACAGTTTTCATAAATGAGACCCATTGTGTGTGTTAGGCCCCATTCATATCAGGTTTCAGGGTTACATTACTAGCATCCATCTAAGACATACCTGCCAACTCTCCCGTTTTTGGCGGGGGGGGTCCCGCTATTTGGGGTCCCCTCCCGCCCTCCCGGGGGAGTTGGCATTCCTCCCGCCGCCTGCAGGCGGCGGGGGTCCTTTAAATTACCGCGGCGCAAGAGTAGCGCTGGTGCGCTACTCTTGCGCCGCGGGACCGCTCCTACAGGGGTGCAGGGCCGCAGCGCCGCTCACCCGCCCGCGATCTCACTGTGCGGGGAGGAGGCAGGAGGGATCGCTCCCTCCTCCCTCCTCTCCCTGTATGTACGGCGCCGGTGTGTGCGCCGTACATACAGGTCAACGGCGCAGGGGGAAGTGACGCGCGGCTGCAGGGGAGTGACGCGCGGCTGCTCTCACTTCCCCCTGCGCCGCTGAAGAGATCGGTCGGGAGCGGCCACGCTGCAGGAGCCTGGTAAGGTAAGTGGATTTTATTATTTAATTTTTATTAGCTTTAGGGGGCTCTACCTGGCTAACAGAGAGGGCAACTACCTGGCAACAGAGGGGGCACTACCTGGCAACAGAGGGGGCACTACCTGGCAACAGAGGGGACATCTACCTGGCAACAGAGGGGGCACTACCTGGCAACAAAGGGGGCACTACCTGGCTAACAGATGGGGCACTACCTGGCAACAGAGGGGACACTCCCTGGGCACATAGGGGACAAGACCTGGCAAACAGATGGGGGCACTACCTGGCTAACAGATGGGGCACTACCTGGCTAACAGATGGGGGCACTACCTGGCAACAGAGGGGGCACTACCTGGCAACAGAGGGGGCACTACCTGGCAACAGAGGGGGCACTACCTGGCAACAGAGGGGGCATCTACCTGGCAAACAGATGGGGGCACTACCTGGCTAACAGATGGGGCACTACCTGCCACCAGAGGGGACATCTACCTGGCAACAGAGGGGACATCTACCTGGCAAACAATGGGGGCACTACCTGGCAAACAGATGGGGCACTACCTGGCAAACAGATGGGGGCACCTACCTGGCTGACAATGGGGGCACCTACCTGGCTAACAATGGGGGCACCTACCTGGCTAACAATGGGGGGCACCTACCTGGTAACAGATGGGGACATTCCCGGGCAACAGAGGGGACATCTACCGGCAACAGGGGAAACTACCTGGCAAAAACGGGGGGCACTACCTGGCAAACAGAGGGGGCCCACCTGGCAAACGAGGGGGGCCCCTACCGGCTGACAAGGGGGGGCACCACCTGGGACAATGGGGCACCAAACCGGTAACAATGGGGGACCACCTGGCTAAAAAAGGGGGGGCTCTCCCGGCAAAAGAGGGGGCTCTACTTGGCTACAGGGGGCATCCCGGCCGAAAGGGGGCACACCTGGTTAGGGGGGCTACTACCTGGCTAAAGGGCATCTCCCTGCTTTCTTCCAAACCGTATGCAGTTAGGGGGAGTGGGTGTGGCTTTTTGAAGGGGCGTGGCAACCAACAAAAATGGGGTGTCCATGCAAATTTTCCCGGCGCGAAAACACGCGCCGCCCACTAAATTCTCCGTTTTTTCATTTTTCGAAAGTTGGAACTAGATCAAGATGTACATACGCGGCCAAAGGGAAAACTAGGGGTACAGGTAGTCTCTCCTGGACTATGTCTGTTTTATTTCCCATTCATATACACTTTATGTCCCTTTTTTTCCCGCTGTCGGCGTATTCAGACCAGAGGCGGGAAAGCACCAACAAAGCCCTCCCAGTTACATCCATCCCCCCGTTTTTCCGGGTTTACCCTTTAATAGCTGTACCCGGACGGGCCTTTTTGCTATGGCTCCAAGCTGTCCCTGGACTGGGTTTATTTTTTTATGGCCTCATACTGTATCGGACGGCCTTTATTGCTTGGCTCCATAGCTGTACCTGGACGGCCTTATTGCATGGCCTCATGCTGTACCCGGACTGGCCTTATTGCGGGCTCTCTAGCTGACCGGGATGCCTTTAAATTTTTTGGGGCTCTCATAGCTGTACGGACTGGCCTTTTGCAGGGCTCCAAGCTTCCCCCGGGGACTGGCCTTATTGCTATGGCTTCAAAGTTAAACCTGGACGGGCCCCTTTTTGTTTTGGCTCTCTAGCTGTACCCGGGACGGGCCCTATTGCAGGGGCTTCATAGCTGTACCTGGACGGGCCCTTATTGTTAGGGCTCCTGCTGAAAACCGGGGGACTGCCTTATTGTTTGGGCTTAAAAGCTGCCCTGGTTTGGGGCTTATTTTTAGGCTCTCATACTGTACCTGGATGGCCTATTGTTAGGGCCCTTCAAGCTGTACCGGGAGGGGCCTTTATTGCTATGGCTCTCATAGCTGTCCCCGGGGACTGGGCTTATTTTGGCTCCATAGCTGAAAGGGGGACGGCTTATTGTTAGGGCTCTCTGCTGTAACCCGGGACTGGCCTTTGCTAGGCTCTCATAGCGTACCGGGACTGCCTTATTGCATCCCTTCATAGCGTCCGGGACTGGCCTTTTTGTGAGGGCTCTCATAGCTGTACCTGGACTGGCCTTATTGTTATGGCTCTCATAGCTGTACCGGGACTGGCCTTATTGCTATGGCTCTCATAGCTGTACCTGGACTGGCCTTATTGCTATGGCTCTCATAGCTGTACCCGGACTGGCCTTATTGCTATGGCTCTCATAACACATTACATTTTACTTAGTCCCATAGATGGTGCTATATAAACATAACATGTCCCTGATAATAAAACTCTATCAGTATTGCAATGTCTGCTCTTATTTACCTGTGTCCTGAGAGTAGTCACCACATTATTAAGTCAGAGCAATGTGTAACCACAATGTTCATAACTGCATATTGCTCTCCATGGAACAATGACCTACACTACTTCTAGAGAAGCTTTACCTCACGGACACTTTATAGTATATTGTAGAGAGTTACATAAATAATAAATGGGGCTATTATAATCGGTGTGACTTCCCTGTCACCCAGAGGCACAGCTTAACCCCTTCCAAACTGCCTGTTAAAAAACTTTTTCTCTAAGTTTTTTTTCCCGCCTTTTTAAGGGCCTAAATTTCTATTTTTCCCTTACCTAAACATATGAGGGCTTTTATTTTACAGGCCAATATGTACTTCCAATGGTTCCTTTAAACCCACCAAGAATAACTGGGGAAAACCCCAAAAAAATTCTAAGTTTTTATCAAAGTGAAAAAAAAACTACTTTCAAAACCCTTCCAGGGTTTTGTTTTTAACCCCTTTAAGACATGACAAACAGGGTACAGATCGCGATAAGGGCTCATAATTGCAGCTAACAGCCGCTAGTTTCAGCATGGGATGGTGCCGGCACCATCCCATGCTGTTTTAACCCCCCTTTGGGCACCTCGGGGACTAAGGGGGGTTCATTTGCAAACTTAACGTCTTTTACATGTTTCTGTTGAGTAATGGCTTTTTCCTGGCAGAGTAGCCCTTTCAGCCCCTTTTATACAGTACTGTTTTTAAATGTGGGTAATGAAAACAATTTTGCCACTTTCCCCAGCATCTTTACAAGGTCTTTTGCTTTTTCCTTGGGGGGTTGTATACACTGTTGGACCCAAAACACGTTCATCTCTGAGACACAGAACCTGTCTCCTTCCTGAGCGGTATATGGCTGGACATTTTTTACTTGCGATAATTGTTTGTACAGATGAACGAGGCACCTTTAGGTATCTGGAAATGCACCCAAGGATGAACCAACTTGTGAAGTCCCAATTTCTTCCGATATCTTGGGTGATTTTTTGACTTTCCCATGTGTTTTCACACAGAAGCAATGGTTTCTAGTGTGATTTAAAAAAAAAACCAACTACAGGGTTTTCTATAATTAAATCAGATGTTGCAAAAAAAAACCCACGGAAGCTTCCAAAGACATGACACATCATATGGGGGCCCCTTGTTTAAAACCCCTTTCCGCCGAGCCAGTTTTTGGCCCCCTTGAAGAGCCCCCCTTTTTTTGAAATCGCATTTCCCTTTATGTAGAAAATTTTTTACCTTTAAAACCATCCATGTGATTTTAGAATTTTTTTTCTCGTGACACTTTTACTTTAAGAAATAAGAAATTTTGGGGCCAAAAAAAGATTGTTTATTTGTGAAAAATATCAAAAAATCGTGAAAATTTTGAAAAATTTACCAATTTTTAAATTTCAAAAATTTTTTGCATGTAAGACAGATAGTTTTTCCACCAAAAAAGTTTATAACGCATCTACCATATGTCCTGTGTTTGCCCAATTTTTTAAATGTCTTTTTTTTTTTTTTTACGACATTAGGGGGCTTAGAAATTTTTGTAGTAAATTTTTAAATTTTTTAACAAAATTTGCAAAACACATTTTTTAGGGGACCAGTCCATTTTTAAGTGGGGCTTTGATTGACCTGTATGTTAGAATTTCCCCCCTAAATGACCTCACTAAAAACTACCCCCTTTAAATATTCAAAACCGCATTTTGGAAGTTTATTTAACCCCTTAAGGTTTACAGGAATTAAAGCCAAAAGGAAGTGAAATTTCAAAATTTTACTTTTTTGCAGATTTTCAATTTTTTGCATTTTTCACAAAATACGGTAAATTGATCGGGAAAGCAAATTA
>JAODAL010074307.1:0-14419 GCA_025379985.1 Phyllomedusa bahiana
ACCCAAAAAAAAGTTTGCTAAATATAACAATTCAAATTTTAGTATGAAAGTTATGAATATTTAAAGTGATTCCTATAAAATGATGTTAGTTTCAATTCAAAACTATAGGGGATGGTGAGATATAACCGGAAAGTCAAAGTTTCAAACTTGTTCCCCTTTTGCTGTCATGTATAAAAAAAAACAAAATAAAATAAGACAATTTTTAGGGATGATCCCTCAAATAAGGGTAACATTTTTTTTGTTTAAAAGGAAAAATATCCTAAAACTTTTACCAAAACCCAATCCCAAGACAAATTTTTCCCAATAAAACTCCCATGCCGATTTTTGTAACCCCCATATGACCCAAAACGCAATTAAAAACTTCTCCCACC
This sequence comes from Phyllomedusa bahiana, assembly GCA_025379985.1. Classification (NCBI taxonomy): domain Eukaryota; kingdom Metazoa; phylum Chordata; class Amphibia; order Anura; family Hylidae; genus Phyllomedusa; species Phyllomedusa bahiana. Next base: position 372 of record JAODAL010074307.1, read on the forward strand.
CATACACGTTCTGCAAATTTGCCACACAAATATCTTAAAAACCCTCACTCTTCGAACTTTCCCACGTTTCCTCACTCTTACAAACTGGGTGCAGGGGGAAGGGGGGGGGGTTTTGGGGGATAGGTAGGATTGTATGTACTTTAAAGCAACCCATCTAATGTGGGATTTTTCTAGGGGGCTGGGGTTTGGTATTTTTAGCAGGGGGAAAGGTCGGGGGTGGACCCCTTGGACCCCCAAAGGGGCGAGGGGCTAACCCCTCCCAGGGTGGAATCTAAGGGGGTCCCGTATTCCCCCGACCCCTCCGCAAAGGGAGGGTCTTGCTGCCCCGGAAATTTTTCCACCAGGTCACTACCAGGGCGGGCTTGCCTGCGTAGGGGCCAAGGAAAGGGTACAAAAACCAGGCAGGCCGTAGTCGGGCAGGCAGAGATCAGGCAGGCGGTTTGGGTTTTTCGTAACTTAGACAACAGGAAGTAAAGACAGGCGGTTTGGGTTTCGAGATGGAGACTAGGGGAAGGGGGTACCGGAAAGGCAAACGGAAATCTCTTGACAGCTCTCTCCTAGGAAAAATACACTAAAGGGTCCGGGGAGGGCCGCCCGAAGAGGCCCGGGCTTAATGGGCATTGCCCCAATGACCAATTACCCCGGGGCACTGCCCTTTTTTAAATTCAAACTGCCGGCGCCGCGCCCCCAGGGGGGGAGCCACCACCGGGAGCCGGCCCCAGAGAGCAGGACGCGGCTGGGAAGTGAATGCCCGGGGGGACAGATGAAGGGCGGACCCCCAACCCCACTGCGGGGCGGGGGTCCGTGAGAGCGGGGGACGGCCACCTGCAACCCGGGGCAGCGGGGCGCAAGGGATCCGTGAAAGGGGGTGGATCAAATCCATTAACTTTTCCCCTCTGAGTTCATGTTGCAGATGTCGTTTTCATGGCTTTTTTTCTTTAAAAAATTTAAAAGAAACAAATAATAAAAAACATAGGGCCCCCCCTTTTTTTCATAACAACCCAAGGAAAAACCAAGTTTACAGCTGATACTACAGGGTGGGAAACTACAGGGGATTTTTTTTCTTTCCAACCCAAAAATCCCAGCCTGCAGCAAAAGGCGGGCTGTCCATTAGATATCCCTTCGGGGTAACGGGCTCTTCCCGTCCCCCTACCAAGCCCCACACTGTAATGGAGAATGCTGTCAGATCCCTCCTTTACAACCAAGAAAAAAAAATAAAAAAATACAAGAACAAAAAAACTTTTTTTTAAATAATCCCAAAAAACACCCTTCATGACTATTTTTATTAACTTCTCCTGACAGTTGGTCATAATAATGGGATTTTCATTTTTTCCCTCCCTTCTCCAAACCATAACTTTTGACTACATTTTTTGATCTACATAGACATTTAAGGGTTTTTTATTTTGGGGGGAAAGATTACTTTCTAATATTTTTCACTGACCAATGTTTTGGGGAAACCCCAAAAAAAATTCTAAGGGGAGTGAAATTTAAAAAAAAATATACCTTTTTAAAAAAGTTATAATTAAGAGGGGCAAAATTGTTTCTAAAAAAGGGGAATTTCTTTAAATTTCGGAAAACTTCGGTTCGGAATGAATCGAATTTTGGGGGGTACTTCGAGGAACAAGGTGTTTTTTTGATTGATAAAATGGCTGCGAGCCATGTCGCTACATGGGGCAAAGCACTCGGGAGGAAAAAGGCAACCTCATGACATGGCAGGGGTGAGCCAATCAAGACCGCGGATTCTGTGACGTCGCCGCACTATATAAGTCCGGCGCGACCCCCGGGGAGCTTCACACCCCCACTGTGCTCCAGGAAAGTGCTCCCGCGGCTGAAACTCTTACTGAAAATTGATTTTTTTTAGCGATTTCTGGGGGGTGTCTCACTTGTCTCAAGACTTTTTTCTCTTAATGTTCTTTTTCAATTTTTTTGGGGTATTGGATCGTTCCATTTTCGTCCACTGCACTACATTACATTCAATACCCAAAGTGATCTAACCGTTCCTTTCATTCATTTAAAGAAACAGCTTTTTTTACAAACAAATACCACTTTAATTTTGGCTGCTCAATTTATTGCACAATTTACATCCCCGGGGTTTAAATTAAACGTTGTTTTGCTGGGTGCTGACCCCAAGAAACCGTCTTTTAAAAAGCCAAAAAAATACATTTTTTTTTGTACCCAATTCCCAACAAAGTTTTAAATTTCAACTGTACTCTTGTTTGGTGGCGTGAAAACACGCAATTTTAAACGCTACAAACTACTATTTTGTGCGGCTCAATTCATTTTCGCAATTACTCCAGGGGGTTAATTAAGCGTTTTTTGCTGTGGCTGACCCCAAAAAACCGTCTTTTTCAAAGCCAAAATATATACATTTTTCCTGAAACCTAATTCACAAGCAGAGTTAATTACAACGTATTTCTTTTTTGTTGGGGTAGAAAAGACCAAATTTAACACGCTACAAAACTACTATTTTGTGCGCTCAAATTTTTGCGCAATTTACATCCAGGGGGAATTTAAGCGTTTTTTTGCTGGGGTGCTGACAAAAGTAAACCTCTTTTTCAAACGCCAAAATATATAAATTTTTCCCGTACCCCAATTCACAAGCAAAGTTTAATTACAAACTGTATCTATTGTTGTGTGGCTAGAAAACACGCAATTGTAACACGCTAAAAAACTACTATTTTGTGTGGCTCAATTCTTTGGGCGCAATTTACATCCAGGGGTTAATTAAGGGCGTTTTTTGGGCTGGTGTGCTGACAAAAATAAATAGTTTTTTTCAATGCCAAAATATATAAATTTTTCCTGTAGCCTAATTCACAAGCAAAGTTAATTACAAATGTATCTCTTGTTGTGGGGCGTAAAAAAACACGCAATTGTAACACGCTACAAAGCTACTATTTTGTGCGGCTCAATTCTTTGGCGCAATTTACATCCGGGGGTGAATTAAACGTTGTTTTGCGGTGTGCTGACAAAAATAAACCGTCTTTTTAAAACGCCAAAATATATCCCATTTTTCCTGTAGCCTAATTCATGTCCGAAGTAATTAAGCCTGTTTGCTTTACATTAGTAAACCCACACAGTTGTTTTAAACGACACATACAAGAAAATTTTTTTTCCTGGCCTTTTTGTGGAGCGCAATTTATATCCAAGGGTTACCCAAGTTTAGTTACTGGGTTCATTTGGAGCAAAAACAGGTGTATATTTATCATATACAGATATCATCATCAAACAGTGTCTGTACATTTTAGAACAAACAGTATGTCAGACAGAGAGGGTGGCAGGCTCTTTCACCTGCGAGTGGCAGTGGCACAAACATTCCTGGGAACAGGCCCAGTCGCAGCACAGCAAGGTCCCTCGCAGCAGGGGTCACTCGGTAGGCCACAACTGCCGCTGTCATCTAGCGGGCCCTGTGTTGTTCAGCAACCCCAAGGGTTCTTGATTGGTTTAAATAGGTCCCTCCTCTTCCTCCACGATGACATCTGACAACCCCAGCCAAGACTTTGGTGAACCTCAGACACAACTATTAGTTGGCATGGCCCGGGTGCGGGTCAGCGGCCTTCACCTGTCCTCAGCCCGCCTCTGTCCCATCCAGTTCCCTCAACCAGAGATCTACTATGTGGTCTGGGCTCAGCGCCCCTATATGTGAGGGTGAACAATTTGAGAGGGCAGTCAGCAGCTACTTGGAAGCGAAGAAAAAGGGGCCAATATCACCTGCTTCTTGCAGTAGGCGGTAAAGTATAGATGTGGAGAGTGGCATGGGAGGTCATGTTGTGAGAGTCAGCCTCGGCATACCAAGACCGGTGATGAGGACAACATGACGATGAAACACAAATAGATGATGATGTAGCCAACAGCACTTGGGAGCCGGGTGAGGCAAGGGCTTCATCATCGTCAGAGAAGAGGGCGTCAGCTTGCGCGTCAGGCAGCACCAGCCACAAAATGGGTGTGTGGCCGTGAGTCAGCAGGATTGGCGCAGTGTGAGGTCGGGAGCCAGCGGCCAAAGGGTAAAAAACCCGCTTCGCAGGTCCAAAAGTAGCGGCACAGGGGCTCAGCGAGGCAGCGGCGGCAGTATTTCACCCCGTGGGGACCTTTGGCGGTAAAATCCGATACACGGGGTGTGGTATTTCCCTTTGCAAGACACAGGAGGAGCCAAATTTTGGGGTTATATGTAGAATCTGGGGGGCAGAAATGAAGCGGGGCCCCAGGGAGCAAAAACGTTGGCACCAGGGCCCTCGTAAACCCAACATCACCGCCCCATCCGGGGGCCGGGGAAAAGAAACGGGGGCTTAGAATTTTGGGGGGCCCCCCCCCTCCCCAGCAGTACAGCGGCCAAACCCACGCATCCCCAATTGCACCCAAATCAAGGTCCACCACCTCTGCAGAAGGCACGTTTTTTTCCCTTTCCCCACCCTTTCCCCCCCGGCCCAAATTTGCCCCCCTTCCCTTCCCCCGGCTACTCAGGGTGCCAGCAGTCGTTCAGCGAGGCGTTTGCAAAGAGAAAACCCAGAAAAGCCCAAAACGACCCTTTAAGGGGGAAAGCACCTGACTGTGCTCCTGTCCAAGTTTTTGGGTTATTAAAATTTCCCCCCTTTTCCCCAAACGGGGACCCTGCACCATTCAGAAAACAATGGCTTGTGCCAAACCCCCGAGATGGAGATTTCCCAACCCCGTAATTTTTTTTTCCAAAAAGGAGTACCCACACTTCATAAATATGTAGAACCGAAAGGGGGGCCACCCCCTTGAGTTTATCTTTTTTTTCCCAAGGTGCACGGCAGCGGGGAACGCTGGAGCTGAAATTTACGGTCAGGGCCAGTACATGCCCCCTTTTTAAAGGGCCCCCACGGGATGAATGTCTTCCTGCCCACACCCCAAAACAACTTGGAAAAAGGAGAGGGCCCGGCTTTTTTCCCCATGTTGTACACTCTGCTGCTCCTGCCCAAATTTCCCCGCCCCCCCCCTTCTCCACCACCCCCCCAAACCATCTAAACCCTTTCCAAAAGTCCCAGCCCATAAATACCACTTGTGGGGCACAGCGGGGGCACCCCCATTTCCCTCACCTGGCTTGCCTCGGCGAAAAAAAGTCACACGGGGGGGAAAACTGCCCCCGCGTCAGACCCAAGAAATCGATGTGGGGGGGCTTTCCCCGCCCCCGAAAAACTGCAAATCAAACCCCGGGTTTAGGGAACAATGGGGGGAAAACCTTGGGCCGCCCTGCACCGAGGGGGATGGCCCAAAGAAACCCCTGCATGGCCACTTGTTCAATCGGGTTTTTGAAAAGGTTCCTGAACTCCCCCCGATTTTCAGAAAAATTCGGGAAAATGGCCGGGAAAACGGGTCCCAAGCCCCTTTAAATCCATTCGTAAAAAAGCCGGGAACACCCTCCTCGAGTTGCAGCGGCAGAACTGCCCCCCCAACACCCCTCTGTATGCAAATTTTTCCCAAACCCTTTGGGAATTTCCCAGCCTGCCATTTGGGAAACCGACTTATGAACAAAAAAGGGCCCCTTTAAACCCTTTTTTTTAAATAAACCGGCAGACAGAATACTCCCCGGGTGTAATTTTTGATGCCCACCCAGGGGCAGCTCTGCGTGACACCTGCCGTTTGTTGGGGCCCCATTCAAGGAGGCCATTTTTATTTTTCATCCCCGGGGACTAGGGGATAAATAACTCCTTCCACTGTTTTCCATGCCCCTGGAACAGTTTGCGAAAAATCTGTCGGGGCAGGGGCCCTGGAGCCCCGGGGCCTACATCTCGCGGCCACTTTAAAGCCCCCTTTGGGGACTGAAATGGAGGAGGAGGAGGACATTGAAGCAGAAGAATTGGCCCGGGGTGAAATGAGTGGATTTTCTACCCGGTGAAAAGGGAAAGGAGGAGCAGGAGCAGCTGGAGGAGGGGGAAAGGAATGGGGGAAAGACCAGGCCAATGACCCCCAAAAGCCCGTGGCAGTATACAGTGGAAATGGGGGCGGGGACCCCCCTCGGAGTCACTTGTGCCAGATGGCCCGCAGCTGCTGTTTTGGGCCCTGGCTAGTACAGCCAATAGTAAACCACCCAAACAGAGGGATACTTTTTGGGCTCTCCCCCCTATTGGCCCCCTCGCTCCCCGGCCAAAAAAGGGGAAACCCTTTTTTTCCCAGCAATTAAAGAGGGAGGACAAACCCCCAAATACGGCATCGCCCTCCTCTGAAAAGGTCGGACCGGGGGGTTCCCCCCAGCGCTCGTACTAAATTTCCGGGGGCTCTGGGGGAAAAGGGGGGGAGGTAGGGGCAGTAAACCAACCCCCATCCCGCAGCAACCTAAGTCTGGAGTCACTGATGAGCAGCTTTCCCTTTACCCCCCTAGTAAGGGGTAGTCGCCAGCAACAGGGACCCGCAGGAAACCCGGAGCAGTTCCCCTGAAACCCAAAAGGTTTGGGGGCCTAAATTGGACAGCAAATCTGCCCTCCCAGTTAGAAGAAACCGCTGGACAAATGGGCAACCAAACCCGGGTGTTGGCCGCAACTTTTCCCAGTTTGCAGTGGAGAATCGTCCCGCCCGGCCCGTTTGTGTGGTCCCAAAGCGGGTGTTCCCGGGCGGCGGGGGCCATCGTTATCCCAAAGGGGAACCGCTTTTTCCACGGGAAATTTGGAACGACTTTACCTTTGTCAAAGAAAGAATCCGGCGGGGGGATCGGGCAGGAAATTTTCCCCACACCAATGCCTTGGCGTCAGTCCCGGGGTTTAAACAAACCCCCCTCAGCCCCCTATTCTGAAGCCGCTACCCCCGGGTGCCCACATCTTTTGGCTGACATTTTTTCCCCTCTGCCAACCACCACTTTTCCAGGGGGTGGTTTTTGCCAACCCCCCTCAACAAATCTGTCATTGTGCCACCTATTACCCATGCTGCTGCTGCTTTTTGCGCTTGGGGGTCCCCCTTTTCCCCAAATGGGTCATTGTGCCAAACCCCTGACCTCATGCTGTTTCTCCTGCCGCCGTCACCTCAAATCTCTGTCCCTTTTGCCACTAAAAGTGGCCTACTCCTTTTTTTGCCCCCTCCAGAAAAAAACCCTTTTGCCCCTGTCTGGACCTTTTGTCAGCCCGGGGGCCCGCTGCCGTGTCCCCACACTGTTTTCCCTTTTGGCCCCCCTGCCCGACCTCATGCTGGGTGCTGTTGCTTTCTTCCGGGGTCCTCCACAACTGGTTTTTTCATTGTGCCCTTCGAAAACCCCATCTGCTGCTGGGCTGCTGCCCTGGGCCCCACACTGTTTTAATTGGGGCCACTACTGACCCCCCATGGTTTCTGCCGCCCTGACCTCCACTCTCATTTTTGTGCCCCCTCTGTGGCCTAATACTGTTTTGCCCCCCCTCCAAAATGGGCATTGGTTCCCCCTGCCTGACCTCATGCTGCTGCCCCCGTGACCTCCCCTTCTCAGTCATTGGCCATTCTGTGGCTTCCTCCTGTTTTCCACCTCCCAATATCATTGTGGGCCCCCCTGACCTCATGCCGCCCGTGACTGCCCCCGTCACCTCCCCACTCTGTTTACAATGGTTTTTCCACCAGCTCCCACTTGTTTTTTTTTCCCGCTATCGCTGCCCTGAGTTTTTTCAGCAAAATTCCCGCTTCAAAATTTTTTTTTGGGCAGTTTTGCCCCCCTTTTAAATCCCAGGGAAATTTTTTAGTGGAGCGTCTAAAAGCCGGGGGCAGTCACTGCCCGTCATACTAAAAACACAACATTGTAAATTTAAAACCAAAAACCAAACTCCCCCCTGCATATTTAAACAAGGCACAACCTTTTTACAGCACCCTGGGAAAAGGGTCTGGGAGCCTGGAAATAGCTGCTTTTTTTAAAGCGATTTTTGCCGAATTTAATTTTGGAAAGAAACAATTTTGTCGAAAAATTTGGCGAAGTACCGAATCGAATTTTTTGAGAAATTTTGCCTACTCTAGTTTTTTAATATCGCATTCTTAAAGGTTTAAAATGATTCCCAACAAAAAAAAAAAAGAAATTCCCCTTTTTTTAAATGTGCGCTGCAAACGTCACTTTTTGCAAACAATAACTCCCCTTTGGGACTTCCACGTAAAGGGGCCCTGATTGATGGGGCATTTTTTTCTGCTGAAGTGAATTTTTATTGACCTCATTTTAGGATGGAAACAAATTTTTTAGCACTTTTCTTTCCAGGGTACGCAATCTTGATGTTTGGACTTTTTTTCTTCTATGGTGTTCAGCATATGGGATAAATGATGTCATATTTTAAATAAATGGACTTTTACGGAAAGCCCCTGATACCAATTATACGTATGGGACAAAGATTTTAAAAATTTTTAATTTCCCTTTTTGGGCCCTTGGGTTTAACCCCTTGGGGCAATTTTGGGCCAAAAGGGCCACCATAGTCCAATAAATCTGATGTAGACCAAAAGACAAACCAGTAAAGGCATGTTTTCCCCCCTAAAAAGGTTTTAAAAAGGGCCGTATTTCGGTCCGTAATTTCCCGCCGAAGTGCGCAATTACGGGCCTAAAACGCCCCTTCATTACGGTAATTCACAGTTTTTCATAGAGAACTATTGATTACGTCTCCTCTCGGGCGGGGAGATAATTGACATGTCACTTTCTAGCGGCGTATACGCACCGCTAGCAGTGATTGTCTATGGGCCGGCGAAGTGCCGGACCCCCGCTCAAATCCCCCGCTCCCGCCCCGCCCCCGTCCACACGGCGTAATTGCGGGGCGTAATTACGTCCCGCAATTAAGCCGTGTGAACATAGCCTAAGTAAAACAGAAACACAGTACACAAATATGTCTGCTGGATAGGCTAGTGTCCAGTAAAGCCCCCAACAGCAATCCACTATCCTATCATAGTGAATGCTGGATAGCCTACCCTGTGTAAGGAAAGGGTGGATGACATCACCCACAGGAGGTACCCATCTTTTCTATTAAAGGAAAACTGAGTGATGTGGGCAATCTAATGACACTCAGTACACTTTACAGTTTTTGCAAAATCTGAGTGACATCTCACTTAGTAGGCATCCAACTTAACTATCTTAGGAAAGTTGGGTGCTTACTATGGGGGATGGGTCATCACCCGACTGTCCTGAACACTATGAGGGGCAAGATAGAGAGGGAGTGACATTTACACCATTATGGTAGGTGCAGGAAAAGCCATGCACACCTTGACAATATAGTCAGACAGACGGGGTCTCTGCACAATATAGTGACATCGGGGAATAACCCCTAAAGATAAAACAGAGAACAAAAAAAAAAAGAAAAAGACAGGGGGCGCACAATAGTGTAGTATTTCTTATAGAGTGGTTAGTAGAAGGAAAAAGGGATTTGCTCACCTTTTGAGGTTGTGCTCTTATTTTGGAGGCACAACACTCATATGAGAGGGGCTGTTTATATTCCGTAGCCCTTAATACGGCAGCCGCAGGTCACTGGTACTCTGCTCGGGGGATCCGATGGTGGGTAGACAACAAAGCAGAGGAAAGGAAAAAGAGGGACCCGGCACACGTGGAGAGTAGAATAAGGCTATGTTCACACGGCTTAACTGCGGGACATAATTACGCCCCGCAATTACGCCGTGTGGCCGGAGGCGGGGCGGGAGCGGGGGAGTTAGTGGGGGGCCGGCACCTCGCCGGCCCATTGACTTGCATTACCAGCGGCGCATATACGCCGCTGGTAATTCACATGTCAATTATCTCCCCCCTCGGCGTATTCGCCAAGCAGGGAGAGGAGACGTAATCCATAGTTCTCTATGAGAACTGTGGATTACCGTAGTTACTGGGACGGATTCAGCCTGTAATTGGCGCACTCCGGCGCATAATTACGGACTGAATTATGTCCCGCAGTTAGCTGTGTGGACATGGCCTAAAAGCCCGAGCTACAGGCTTTTTTTTAAAAAAAAGATGTCACTTTATTCTTAAAAATGTAAAGGAGTTGCCTTCACAGGATTAAAAACATGATAAAATAAAATGAACTTTACGCATTTCGCACGTGTATCCGTGCTTCCTCAGAAGTATACATTACAGAATGTTTTAACACACTTTATATAACAATAATACAGGCTGTCATTGGATTTGATGCACTTCAATCAAGTGACGTGTTGAATGCAGTGATCAGTGATGAGCTGAAGAGGATCAAAGAAGATTGGAAGATGAGCTGTCAATCAAGTGTCAGTGGAGATCACGGTAGCACTGAAAACGCTGTGAGCGCAGTAGGAGTAAAGGCAGTGAATACTACGTGAAAACCTTTATTCTACATGAAAAAATGTGAAAAGAGCGGTTTTCCTGAATGTGTATATCCATGGTGTAGATAAATCATGGATATCTTAATTGTAAAACTAACGGGATGTAGATAAATCCCGGGGATAGTAGATAAAAATGGAGTTGAGTAAACTAACCAATGAGAGATCGGGCGGGTAGTATAAAAGGACCAATGAGTGAACTGGATGCTTTTAAAATAGAAGGGCGCTTTCTAGTTGAAACTAGGGCGCCAAATTGGCTTCCTATCATTTGAAATGTGGGTGCTGAATGCTAATTGGTCAGAACAAGTGGAGGTAAAGACAAACGGACCAATAGTAGTGGAGGAGTCGTAGGTGAATGTGATAAGTGCTTTTGAAGAGCGGTAGTTATGAAAGAACCAATAGAAAGAGTTCCTATTCTCTATGAGAAAATGCATGGAGAAAGAGGGTGGGGGGAAATACAAAGTGACCAATCATATTTGAGATTCCTCGTAGCGGACGGAGAATGGATTAAAATATAACAGTGATTTTACATGACTAAAATAGCTCGAGCATATGTGTTCTAATAAACTCCTTGCCACAAATAAAGGATAATGAAAGATAATTAAACATTATACATATCACGGAACATATTTACCCAACTTCTTGCAACAAATGAAGGATAATATACATTCACGGTACATGTTCTTTATACTCCTTGCAACAAATAAATAATAATAGAAATGATATATATATATCACGGTGCATATTTGACCTTCCTAAGAACGTAATTATTAATAAATGAGTTCCGTGGCATCATTTAAACCCTTAGGGTATAGAGTCTGGAGTCAGAAGATCCAGAACATCTCTCTTCTTTTTAGGGCTTGTAGCCTATTTGATTGGTCTAAAGGTATAGCGTCTACGGGTGTGATATGAAGGACAGAAAAGTCCTTTTGATGGAACTCATTGCAGTGTCGGGAGACGCTTTGTAGGATGTCGCCCCGTTTAACACAGGCCCGGTGCCCGTTCAGGCGGATGTGTAGGGGATGGGAAGTTCTGCCCACATACTGTGTTTTGCAAATACACTCAATAACATAGATAACATATGAGCTCTTACAATTTAGTTCATATTTGATTTTGTAGGTTTCTTTAGTTGTATAGGAGGTAATGTGAGTAGTGGTGCAGATGCTAGAACAACATCTGCAGTATGGGGAACCCCAAGGAGAGTTTCCTGGATTTGATATATGGAGTTGTTGGTTCTCCGTAGAGTTCTTTATTCGACTGGGGCTATGATATTTTTAATGTTGGGGTCTCTTCTGTATAATAAGCCCAGTTGTCTTGGTATTAAGGGTCCTAAAAATGGGTCTTTTTTGATAATATGCCAGTGTTTTTCCAGAGTATTTCTTATTTTTGATCTCGATGTGTTATATTGGGTGATCAGAGAGAATTTGATCTTGGATGTTATGTCTGCATTATTAGTCCTCCCTTTTTTAGTAGTATCCAAACAGTCTTTCTGTGTTAGTTTTTGAATCTTGGTTTTTGCATCCTGTAGCAGCTTGTTTGGATATTTCTTGTCCTTAAATCTATTTTCCAATATTTCTATTTGAGCACATTCTGAATCTTCGGAGCAGTTTTTGCGCACTCTCTTGAATTGACCGTATGGGATATTGCACAGCCACGGTTTGTGATGTGCGCTATTGAAATTAATGTAGGTGTTGCTGTCTACAGGTTTGAAATAAGTTGCTGTAGAAAATTTGCCTTGTACTAAGGAAATATTTAGGTCCAGGAATTCAATTTTTTCCTTACTAGTTTTGGCGACAAAGTTTATTCCTTTGTTGTTAGTGTTTAAATGATCTATGAAAGAAGGAATGAGATTTGGTGGTCCGGACCACATAAAAAAGAGGTCGTCAATGAATCTCTTATATAGGGTTATATGTTTGAAAAATTTTGTATGGGCATATATATTGCTCTTCATATGCCCCCATGAAGATATTAGCATAGGTGGGGGCTACCCTTGTACCCATCGCCGTACCCCTTATTTGCCTATAAGTGGCGCTATTATGTAAAAAATAATTGTTCTCAAGAACCAGTTTTAGACCTTGTACCAAAAATTATTTTTTCTGGGGAGATGTATAGGGATATGGTGTTGGATATTGGAGTATAATGTGGATACATCTGCTGTGATAAGTGTATAATTTTCATTAATTGGGAGTTGGGATAAAAAGTTGATAAGGTGTCCTGAATCCCTTAGGTAACTGGGTAAATTGGTAACAAATGGTTGTAAATGTAAGTCTAGATAATGTGATAACTGACTGGTTATGGAACTGATACCGGAGATGATGGGGCGGCCTGGGGGTTTGGTAAGATTTTTGTGGATTTTAGGCAGATAATAGAAAAACGGATGATTGGGTTCTGAGATATAAATGAATGCTTTCTCTTTTTTGTCTATAATGTTTTCTGTTAGAGCTGTGTCTAAAAATGCTAAATGTTTCTTCTGCAGTGGAGAAAATGGGTCTGAAGAGCAGGTTTCATAGTAAGATGTGTCTTTTAATATATTGTCGGCTTCTCGTTGATATGCTTCATAGTCTAGGATGACTATGCCTCCGCCTTTGACTGCTGGCCGTATAACTACAGAGTGATTCCTTTTAAGGCTTTTTAGTGCCTGGGTTTCTTCTTTATTCAGATTAGTTGGTTGTTTTGATGGTAAAATGGTTTGTAATTCGTCCGATACAATGCTTTGAAAGGTTTTTAGATAATGCCCTTGTGAATGAATGGGATAAAATTTTGATTTCCCTTTTAATTTGATTTTTGATGGTGAGTTAGTATCTGGTGTATTAGTAGTTGGATGCAGAGCAAAGTGCCTGGCTAGAGTTAATTTTCGGACTAGGTGATGGAAATCTATGAAGAGATCAAAGGAGTTTAATTTATTGTTAGTAGGACAAAAAAGTAAGCCCTTAGAGAGGACTTGGATTTCATTATGATTTAGAATGTGTTTGGAAGATTTAAAAATTTCTAATTTCTGTATTTCACTGGTGGTAGGGTAGGAAACCATTTGTTCGGTAGTGGACGATCTTTTTTTCCTATTGGTCCCGGCTCTGCATCCTCTGCTTTTTTTTTTTTGCCCCCGGGTTTTGGGCTTTGGTACTACTGAAGGTTTGGGTTTTGGACTGGGCTTTCCCTAAAAAAAAAGTGCGGTATTTTGGCCTTCCACGTTTATTTCTGTGATGGTAAAGGCCATATTGATTAAATCTTCTGAAGTATCATGGGTGGTGAGTTGGGAAAGGGTTAAAGAAAAGGGTGGAGGGAGTTTAGGGCATCTGTTTTAAAAGCAATATGTTCTTGTTTAAGTTTTTCAAATCTCTCTCGTATTATTTGGGCTTTATTGGTTATGGCCGCAGGGGAGAGTCTCTGTTCTGTCTCTGTATTTTCAGTGGTGAGGTGATGATTAGATTTGTCCTCTGTATCCATAGTAGCGGAATAATTTGTAATAAATGTGGTGAAGTTTTTCTCGAATAGAGACATGGTTTTGTGAGATAATAGATGTATGTCGTTTATAATAGGAATTTCTGATGTAAGTTTTGGATCATAAACAGTTTCCTCTGGGTTGGAGGGAGGTGGATTTTCCACACATGATTGGACTTTAGCCAGTGTGGGATGTTCCATCTGCACAGTAGTATTGGTTCCGGGACTGTTTTTGCTAGCTCCGGAATTGTCTTTATTGACATTTGAGTTAGTTGTGAGACTGTTATTGTCATTATACACGTTGGTTTTTTGGTCTGTCCTAATTTTGAATAGGTCTTGTGGGTTCTTTTTAAGGAAAGGATAACTTTATTTCTTTTTTTTTTATGGGGAAATTTAAATTA
>JAODAL010074308.1:0-14419 GCA_025379985.1 Phyllomedusa bahiana
AACATAGTGGGGGTTTGCTTTTGCTTTCAGCACTGGAGTCCTAGGTTGAAATCCCTGCAGGATCCAACTATGGATTTTTTTGGTTTTCAATGTACATACCTGATGGAGGTTTCTTCTTTTTCTTTTTATTTATTTGCGCTGTTTAACTAATTACTCAAGAGTACAAAGGACAAGAGTAGAGTAAAAGACACCTGGAGTTGAACACTTACTGAGCAGGGCGTGTATGCGTTTACTAAGCAGGGAAGGGACTGATAATAACTGCCTAAAAGAAGAGGTGATGTCTGAGCATGTGTGGCCAGGACTAAGGAGCTCTCATGACTGGCCGTTCCCGGGAGACGAGCTTTACAATTTTGATCACTAAAGTAACAGCTTATTATTTAATTTGCAAGCTTCCCATGTCAGTTTTACTAAATATTGAAGGGACAAATGTAGAAACAATGTCTGAGTCTACATTGATGGCAGATGTCAAGGAAAAGTGGGATCATGCATTTTGACACAAAACTATTTAACATCACATGGTTTTCTGCAGACAAAAAAGGCATTGCCGGAGGGGTCTGGCAGCGCTTATTCCATTCTCCCATTGATAGCAACTAGCACTTGACTGAAAAATATTTCATGTGTATGGCATCTTGAAACAAATGTGGATATGGAAAAAATGATGCTATGGGAGTGCTTTATGGCTTCTGTCAAACATGGCAGAGGCAATGTACTGGTACTTCTTTGGTACTTGTAAGGTGAAAGATTTACACAGACAACTATCAAGGTTACCACTCTGTTTTATAACACTATGCCATCCTTTATAGTCATGGCTTGTTAGAAATCAAATCATGTAGCAAAACCACAGTCTGAAGCAGACTTGTAAACTGCAAAGGAGAACTAAAATACTGCTTTTCATTGACTGCCCGGGACAATCATTACATCTTAACCCTATTGAGCTCTTCTTCCTTTACTACTCACCAGGGCGTAACCTTTGGTTGCAAAAAAGTGGAGACCAATTTACCTCACTATTCCCCTATATTCCTATCCCTCCCTTCCTTCCTTTCCCTCCCCTTCTCCTTTTCCCTTCCTTCCTTTCCACTCCCCTCCCTGCAGTGCAGCAGGAGGTCTGAGGGAGTGCTGTGAGCTCCCCCAGTAGGTCTGGGCGGAGTCCTTATGGCAAACACTTTTGGTGCAATCTGTAAGGTTATGAGTGGCTCTCTAATTACTGAAGTTTAAAGCCGGACTGGAGCTAACAAGCAGCCCTGGCAATGAAACCGAACCAGCGCACCTACAATATTACCCCCCTAGATGGAAATAAAAATTGTTGTGCAATGCAGCAAATTTCACTTACCTCTCCTACCCCCCATCACTACTCCATTAAATTTGTTATACACACAACAGAAAGAGGAAAATAAAAGAATCCAATCTTACTATACCCCAAGGAATCACGTTATGTCACATACTATCCCCAATATTTTATTTTATTGCCATACCATACACCGGAATGACAGCACTCACTGCACCCCAGAAATTCCATTATATTACACATGTGTATCCATATAAAATATATTTACTAACTGCGTCACCTTATAAAGTGAAATGTCGATATTTCTAACTCCAGAATTAATATAATTCAGCTGTACCCCCCAAAAATTTTATTATATTACACACTGAACCTAGAATTGAATTACATTTACTCAATGTACTGCATAGATTACATAACACACAGTACCCCTCAGAAGATTACATTACACAACAAAATTGTACCCCCAGATATTGCATTTAACACTGTATACCCCCAGAGGATTACGCTACACATTGTACCACCAGAGATTAGGCTACATACAAACTTACCCGGTGAATCAGCATTCATATCTTTCTTCACTGAATGTACCCTTAAGGGTGTTCACGACGGCGTATAGCTGGCATACTGAGCGCACTGGTATATGGCCGGTGGTGTATTGTTTAGAAGTAAGGCGCTGGCTGGCCAGTCCCTTACTTCAAAATGCTGCGGATCCGGCCCCATTCACTTTAATTTTCCTCCCAGCAGCGTAAGTGCGGGAAGAAGTACATGGCAGACACATGGTTGTACAGTATATACACATCTCACATATACAGTACATACCCTACTCACCTGCACACACAATGCCTGCCACTAGAGATGGCCGAATTTCTCAAAAATTCGGTTCGGTCACTTCGCCGAATTTTCCGACAAAATTCGTTTCGTCCGCAATAACTTCGGCACGAATCACGTTAAAGAAACAAGCCCCACACACCCTTATTTCCAGGCTGATATCCCTCAGAGCCTGCAAGGGTGTGTAGAACCGTTGTGACCATGCTTAAATATCAAGGGAGCTTGGTTTGGACTTCCTACAATTTTGTGTTTTAGAGTATGACACGCACATTGCTGCCGCCCTCTTAGAATCGCTTATCACTATAAGAATTCCCCTGGGCACTTAAAGTGTCAGAAAACTGACCAAAAACTCAAGCGGGAATGTACGCTGATACAGTCATGCAGCGGAAAGCAGGAAAAAAACAAGCAGAAGCTAGGTGGCAACATTAGTGATGAGTGTGATGTGACCGCGCAGCCACAGCACATGAGGTCAGGCATGGCACATGACATTCTGTGATGTCTTGCAAAACAGTAAGTATGCCACAGAGGGCACAATCACATCAGTGTGGAGGTCCATAGGCCGCAGCAGCATGAGGTCAGGAGCAGTGGCACAATGACATTCTGGAGCGGAAAAACAGTAATTAGGGCACAGAGTGCACAATCAAACAGAGTGGAGGTCACGGCGGCATGCAGTATGAGGTCAGACAGTGGCACAATGGCATTCTGGAGGTGGCAAAAACAGTATTAGGGCCAACAGAGTGGCACAGATGATACAGTGAGGGAGGTCACGGCGGCAGCATACGAGGTCAGAGACAGTGGCACAATGACAGTTATGGAGGCGAAAAACAGTAATTAGGATCACAAGTTGGCACAAACACGAGAGTGTGGAGGTCACGGCGAGGGCAGCCAGTATGATGTCATGCAGATGCACAATGAGCATTATGGAGGCGGAAAAAACCAGTATTTAAGCCACAAGTGGCACAATGATACAGTAGAGGTCAACGGCGCAGCAGTATGAGGTCAGACATTGGCCCAATGACAAATTCTCGGAGGAGGCAAAACCAGGAGTAGCCACGTGAGGGGGGCAACGGCAGCAGCCACTGCAGCATGCCATGAGGTCCCAGACAGTGGCAACAATACACAGAGTGAGGGCACGACATGAGTCATCAGTGCAGCAGCATGAGGTCAGAGAGTTGGCACAATGAAATTCTGCAGGTGGCAAAAATAGTAAATAGGCCAAAGAGCGGGCACAATGACTGAGAGCGCGGCACGGCGGCAGCAGCATGAGGTCAGGCAGTGGCACAATACAAGAGTGAGGATTATGACAGGATCAACAGGCATGAGGTCAGAGAGTGGCACAATGACATTCTGCAGGTGGAAAATAGTATTAGGCCACAGGAGCGTCACAATGACTGAGAGCGAAGGTCACAGGTCGGCAGCAGCATGAGGTCAGGCAGTGGCACAATGACAGAGAGTGGGAGGTGATGACAGAGCAACAGCATGAGGTCAAGAGAATGCACAATGACTATTTGCAGGAGGTCAATAATAGTATTAGGCCACAGAGCGGCACAATGACTGAGAGCGAGGTTCACGGCGGCAGCAGCATGAGGTCAGGGCAGATGACTATGACAGAGAAGTGGTAGATGATGACAGAGCAACAGCCATGAGGTCAGAGAGTGGCACATAAAGATGAACATTCTGCAGGTGGCAAAATAGTATTAGTCCACAGACGAGCGAGCAATGACTGAGAGCGAGGTCACGGCGGCAGCAGCTGAGTTCATGCGAGTGGCTACAATTGACAGAGAGTGGAGTGTGAATGACAGGAGCAACAGCATGAGGTCAGAGAGTGGCACAATTGACATTCTGGAGGTGCAAAACAAGATACCGAGGCCGCAGAGTGCACAATGACAACAGTGTGGCGATGTCACCGGCAACAGCAAACAGCAGCACAGCATGAGCACAATAGAGTGCATCAATGAACATAGTGTAGAGGTGGGTGGCAATACCAGTCCCAGGAAAAGACGTTGGTTAAGGCAGATGCTGAAAACTAATCATCATATTAGAGGCATCAGGCGGGGTAGGCGGCATCAAATAGTGGCTGAGGGCAGGTATGTTATTTGGAACCCGACTGACGTCCTAGGCAATGGAGGTGGTGGAAATCCTGGCGTATCCGAGCGCCTGAGTTCAATCTTGACAAAGTTCATTCGTTCAACATTTCCCGAGGACAAGCGGGTTCTCCTTGGTGGTAACATGTCCCCCCGCCGCACTAGAACACACCCACTGTACAGATTCCACACTTACTGGCCAGTGCAGGACAAGCTTCTCCACAGCAAACCGGCAGATTTGCGCCACACATCCAGTTTTGGCTGCCCAGTATTCCAGCGGATCTTCTAACTGAGGTGGCAGAGTGCTGTCCAAGTAGGACACAACCTGTTTGTTCAGGGAATGCTCCATGTCCTGCTGCTGCTGCTGCTGCTGTTACTTGGCCCCTCCTCACTAGGCGGGTGAAGGAAGCTTCTCATTAGTGACCCTCCAGACTTAGTTTGCTGCAATGGAGCTGGTACTCGCTCCTACCCCCCCACCTTCCCCTCAGCCGGCGGACAGTAGTACTGAGCCTGAGTAACCTCTCTCCGGCAGACCTGTCAGAGGGAGTGACTATGCCGCACATAGGCACGGCCAACTGATTACGGAGGATTTCCCTATAGTATTTGAGTTTGTCTCCCTCTCAATAGCTGGGAAAAAATAGGCTCCCATTTTGACCGTAGCCGAGGGCCAATAGGGTGGAGAGCAGAGTCCATCCCCCCTCATAGCCGATGTGACCTATTCGCCTGTCCACAAGCCAGGCAAATAAGCATGCTGACGGACATCTGTCACAAGGACTCCGATGGGCTCCCCTGCCGTCCATTTCCACTGTAACTGGCCACGGTGCTTGGAGTCAGATCTGCCTCGTCTTACTCATCTCCACCACCTCCTCCAGCTGTCCTCTGGACCTCCTCTCTTGGCCCTGGTAGAAAAGCCCTCAATTCACCAACAATGCTTCTGTTCCATGTCTCCTCCTCCTGCCTCCTCCTCCATTTCAGTCCCCACCGGACTCATTTGGCCTACTAATGAAGTCGCCACATCTCCAGTCCCCTGTCCAGACCATTTTTTCAGCATCTGTTCCAGGACATGGAAGCAGTGAAATGAACGTTATACCATCCCGTAGTCCTGGCACTGAACAAATAACGTGTGGCCTCCTCGAATGTGCCTCAACAAAACGGCAGGTGTCAACGCATGCGCCTGCCACTGGCTGACACATCAAAGTTTACACAGGGGAGTACTTCTGTCTGCCTGGATCATCAAAAATCTTTAATGCGCCTTTCTTCTCTGTTCATACAGATCGGTCCAACACGTGCATGGCTGATTCCCAGCGGGTGGAAACATCGCAGTATAGAGCGTGTTGGGGGAGGCCGTTCTGCCGATCGCAACTCAGGAGGGTGTTCCTGCTTTGTCCGAATAGGATAAGAGAGCATGCACAGTTTCCTGGCCATTTTCCAGAATGTTTTGAAGATCGGTGTAAGACTTCAGGAACCTTTATTTACAGACCAGATGAACACGTGCGCAATGCAGGGCAGCATGGACCATCCCTCTCGGTGCAGACGCGCGGACACCATGTTCCTCCCATTGTCCTCACCAATGTACCCGATTGCAGTTGGCGCTGGAGAAAGCCACACATCGATTTCTTGCTTGCAATGACCGGAGCAGTTCCTCCCCTGTTTACTTCGTTCGCCAGGAAGCTAGGTGTAGAACTGCGTGACACCGCTTGGCCCTACACATGTGGTTATGATGGAAGCAGTACCTGTGTGAGGTGAGATGTGGTGGTGGTGGATGGTAGGAGGAGGCAGAATTGGCGCAGGAGCAGCAGTTTTGACAAACGTGGAGGAGAAAGCGGCTCTCCTGTCCAAGTTGTTGGTGTGCCTTTGCGATGAAGCACATTCACATCCAGTGGGCCTAAAGGAGCATGTACTGGACCTGACCGTAGTTTACAGCTCCAGACGTCCGCGCTGCCGTGGACCTTTGAACAAACCGATAAGCTTCAAACTGACCCACTTTTTCTGTTCTACATATTTTGAAGTGCCTGGTACTGCCTTTTGGAAAAGGAAATTACGGCTTGGAACTCTCCATCTCGGCTCGCACAACCATTAGTTCTCTGAAGTGGTGCGAGGTCCACCATTTGGAAAGGAGTGACTAGCAGTACCCCCAACTTGGACAGAGAGCAAGGTCAGCCTGCGCAACCTTAGAGATGATGTTGGACCATACTGTTGTCTCTTTTACAATCGCCATCTCTGAACTGACTGCTGGCCGCCATGAGTAGCGAGGAGCAGGAGCAAAAAATCTGACCGGGAGGAGTGATGTACAAAGAGAAACTAGGACTGCCTTCTGCAGAGGTGGTGGAGCCGTTGACTGGCTGAAATGGCATGCGTGCCACTGCCGCTGCTGCTTGCGCAGCGTCAGGATGGACCACCACATCGAGCCACGTTTTCTCCCAGTGCCGCCCGAGGTGTGACCTCGGCATGTGGTTACTGCATGGGCCTTTGTGCCAACTTAGCTCCCGTGGCCACGCTCACCTTTCTGCCCACAGATTCTACATATACCCGATATTCGGCGTCCTCCGGTTGTCCTTAGCAAAGAACTGCCTGACACCGCCGAGTATAGCTGATTTAAAAACACCCGCCAACAGCTGCCGCACTAGAGTGACTACTGCCGCCGCCGCTTGTCGCTGTACCCCTTGCGCTACTGTCTTGGACCTATCTCGAAGCGGGTTTTCTAAGCCCCGTGGCCTTGCTTGGCTCCGGACGCTCTACACTGCAGCTACCCTGCAGACTCACGGCCACACAACCCATTGCCTGCTGCGCCGCTGCCTGACGCTCAAGCTGACGCCCTCTTTCTCCTGTAAAAATTAAAAAAACGATGATGAAGCCCTTGCTTCACCCTTCACCCATGCGTGTCGGTGTCTACATCATCATCTATTTGTGTTTCAAAATCTCACTTCTACTGTCCTCATCACCGGTCTATGTAAGCCGAGGCTGACCTCTTCACATCGACAATTAACCTCCATGCCACTCACCACATCTATACTTTGCCGCCAAACTGCAAAAGACTTGGGGATATTGGCCCAATTACTTTTCGCTGCCACGTAGCTAGCTGACTGCCCTCCTCAAATTGTTCATCTCAGCTATAGATAGGGCGCTGGAGTCCCCAGGGGGACCACATAGTATATCCCAGGCTGAGGAACTGATTGGCAGAGTTCGGGCTGAGGAACAAGTTGAGGGCCGCTGACGCCGCTCCCCTGGCCATGCCAACTAAGTGTAGTGTCTGAGGTTCCCGACCGACCTCTTGGCTGGGGGTCAGATGTCATCTGGAGGAAGAGGATGACCTATCATCAATCAATAACCCTTGGGTTGCGAACAACACACGGCCCGGCAATGGAACAGCGGCAGTTTGGCCGACACCGAGTGCACCCCAGCTGCGACGTCCCCCTGCTGTGCTTGCAGACCTGGGGCCTCGATTCATAAATGTTTGTGCCACTGCCACACGCCGTTTGCAGATCCATGCCACCACTCTCTGTCTGACATACTGTTTTTCTAAAATGTACAGACACTGTTGATGAAGCTATCCTGTATATGATAAAGATACACCCTTGTTTGTGTTTTTGGACTCCCAAAAGGAAGCCCAGTAACAAGCTGGGTAACCCTTGGATATATATTTGCGCTCCACAAATGGCCAGGAAAAATATGACTTGTATGTGTCGTTTACAAACACTGTGTGTTTACTAAATGTAAAAGCACAAACAGGCTTAATTAACCTTTCGGCTTGTGAATGTATTGCTACAAAGAAAAATGTAATATATTTCGGAGTTGAAAAGAACGGTTTATTTTTGTACAGCACAGCACAAAACACAACGCTTAATTGAAATCCCCTGGATGAAAAATGCGCCAAAGAATTGAACCGCACAAACTAGTATCCGTGTTTACAATTGCGTGTTTTCTAAACACCACACAACAGAGATACAGTTGTAAATTTGCCTTTGCATGTGATTTAGGCTACCAAAAAAATATAAATTAAATTTGGCGTTGAAAAGAACGTTTATATTTTTGTCAGGCACACCAGCAAAAACAACGTCTTAATTAACTCCCTGGATTGTAAATTGCGCCAAAGAATTGAGCCGCACAAACTATTAGCGTGTTACAAATGCGTGTTTTTCTACGCCACACAACTGGGGAGAAGAAGATATAGACAGTTGTAATTTGCCTTTGCTTGTGAATTAGGCTACCCAAAAAAATATAAATATTTTGGGCGTTGAAAAAGACGGTTTATTTTTGTCAGCCACACCCCAACAAAACAAAACGCTTAAATAACCCCTGGAAGTAAATTGCGCCAAAGACTTGGTACCGCCCAAACTAGTAGCGTGTTTACACTTGCGTGTTTTCTACGCCACACACCAAGAGATACAGTATGTAAATTTGGCCTTTGCTTTTGAATTAGGCTCCAAAAAAAAATATATATATTTGGCGTAGAAAAAGACAGTTTTATTGTTTCTGTCAGCACACCAGCAAAACAACGGCTTAATTAACCCCAGGATTAAAATTGCCGCCAATGAATAGAGCCGCACAAACATACTGGTTTACAAATTGCGTTTTTTTCTACGCCACATCAACAAGAGATATAAGTGTAATTTGCCTTTGCTTAGTTGAATTAGAGGCTACCAAAAAAATATATAAATACTTTGGCGTTGAAAAGTACGGTTTTATTTTTTGTCAGCACACCAGCAAAACAACGCTTTAATTAACCCCTGGATGTAATTGCCCAAAGAATTGAGCCGCACAAACTAGTATCTGTTACAATTGCGTTGGTTTTACCCAGCATCAACAAGAGAATACAGTTGTAATTTGGCCATTGCTTGTGAATCTGAGGAGGCTACCAAAAATATATAATTATTTGGCGCGTTGAAAAAGAAAGTTTATTTTTGTCAGCAGACCAAGCAAAACAACGCTTAATTAACCCCTGGATGTAATTGCCGCCACAGAATTGAGCCTCAACAAACTAGTAGCGTGTTAACATCTGCCGTGTTTTCTAAGCCCCCACACAACAAGAGATACAGTTGTAATTTGCCCTTTGCTTATGAATTAGGCTACAAAAAAATATATAATATATTTGGGTTGAAAAAGACAGTTTAATTTGTTGTCCAGCACACCAAAAACAACGCTTAATTAACGCCCTGTGAGTAAATTGCGCCAAAGAATTGAGCCCGCACAAACATTAGCGTGTTACAATTTGCGTGTTCTTCTACGCCACACAACAAAGATACAGTTGTGAATTTGCTTTGCTTGTGAATTAGGTCTACCAAAAAAATATATATATATTTTGGCGTTGGAAAAAGACGGTATATTTTGTCAGCACAGCCAGCAAAAACAACGCTTAATTATTATAACGCCCTTGGATGTAAATTGCGCCAAAGAATTGAGCCGCACAAACTAGTAGGTGTTACAATTGCGTGTTTCTAGCCAACATCAAAGATTAAACAGTTGTAATTTGCCTTTGCTTGTGATTTTAGGCTTCAAAAAAATATATATATATTTGGGCGTTTTTGAAAAAGACATTTATTTTTGTCACACACCAGCAAAACAACAGCTTAATTAACCCCTGGATGTAAATTGCTCCAAAGAATTGAGCGCACAAACTAGTAGCGTGTTACAATTGCGTGTTTTTCTACGCCACATCAACAAGAGATACAGTTTGTAAATTTGCCTTTGCTTTGTGAAATAGGCTTAACCAAAAAAAAATAATAATATATATATTGCGATTGAAAAAGACATGTTATTTTGTCAGCTACACCAGCAAAACAAACGCTTAATTAACTCCCGATGTAAATTTGCGCCAAAGAATTTGAGCCGCACAAACTAGGAAAGCGTGTACAATTGCGTGGTTTTTCTACGCCACACAAACCAATCAGATACAGTTTGTAATTTGCCTTTGCTTGTAATAGGCTACCAAAAAAAAATAAATATATATTTGGCTTTGAAAAAGACAGTTTATTTTTGTCAGCACACACCAGCAAACAACGCTTAATTAACCCTGGATTGAAATTGCGCCAAAGAATTGAGCCGCACAAACTATTAGCGTGTTTACAATTGCGTGTTTTCTTTTTTTCTATTCCCTAGCGCCACTCAACAAAGAGATACAGGTTGTAATTTGCCTTTGCTTGTGAATTAGCACCAAAAAAATATATATATGTTGTGGCGTTGAAAAGGACGGTTTTTATTTTTGTCAGCACACCAGCAAAACAAAACGCTTAAATAACCCCTGATGTAAATTGCGCCAAAGAATTGAGACCGCACAAACTAGTAGCGTGTACAATTGCGTGATTTTTCTACCCACACACCAAGAGATCCAGTTGTAATTTGCCTTTCTTGTGAATTAGGCTATCCAATAAAATATATAATATTTGGCGTTGAAAAATACGGTTTATAGTTGTCAGTCACCACCCAGGGCAAAACAAACGCTTAAATTAACCCTGGATTGTAATGCGCCAAAGAATTGGAGCCGCCGTCACAAACTAGTAGTCGTGTTACAATTGCTGTTTTCCCTTACCCAACACAACACAGATAATACAGTTTGTTAATTTTGCCTTTGCTTGTGAAATTAGGCTACCAAAAAAATATATATATATTTGGCGTTGCTGAAAAAGGTGACGTTTATTTTTGTCAGCACCCCAGCAAAACAACGCTTAATTACCCCCTGGAATGTAATTGCGCCCAAAGAATTGAGCGCACAAACTAGTAGCGTGTTACAATTGCGTGTTTTTCTACGCCACACAACAAGAGATACCGTTGTGAAATTTGCCTTGGCTTGTGAATTAGGCGACCAAAAAAATATATATATATTTGGCGTTGAAAAAGACGGTTATTTTTGTCAGCACACCAGCAAAACAACGCTTAATTAACCCCTGGATGTAAATTGCCGCCAAAGAATACAGCAGCCAAAAATGGAAGTGGTATTAGTATTTGTAAAAACTGCAGTTTCTTTAAATGATTACACAGAACTTTGGCTATAGATCCCACTTGATGATTGAATGTTATAAGCAGCTGACATAGTGGACGCACACTGGATGTCAGATCCAATAGCCCAAAAAATCAGAAATAGCAACATTCAGAGAACAGTCCACAGAGACAAGCTATACACACCCACAAAATCGCTGTATAAAAAATCCAGTTCGTTTCAGAAAGCGCTATCACCCGCAGCAGCAACCTTTCCTGTCAGTACAGTGAGAGGAGTGGTGAGCTCCCATCGTCGCGCTCGGTCCTTATATAGTGCGGTTAGCGTCACAGATCCCGCCGGTCTCATGATTGCTTCATCTCTGCACATGTCCATGCAGGCTATGCCCTTCTTCCTCCCAGAGTGCTTTGCCCCATGTAGCGCCATGTTCTCGCAAGCCATTTTATCAATCAAAAGGCCCACTTGTATCGTTCACTCCTAAGTACCACAAAGTTCGACTTCGGGTCCTAACCGAAGATTTCCTAAATTCTAAACAATTCCCCTTCTTTAGAATCAATTCGCCACATCTCTCCGTGCCAACCCTTGTCCCCCCATACCTGTCTCGCTGTAGTCCGGTGCAGTTAGCATTCTGCAAGAGCTTCTCTCTTCTCTGAATGAGCTGAGCATAGGAATGTGGTATATGAGGAAGGCAAGATACAGGCCCCAGATACAGAGTTTGCTGTGAACTTGTGAGTGTCGTTATGATGGTGAAGCAGCCCCTGCTGACTCCCCTGCTCTACCAATCAGCACTGCACTCACTGCTGCCACTTGAGGCCTTCTCCCTACTCTGCTGGCGCCCCCAAGATTCACAGAAACATAGGAGGCAAAGGTTAACTTTGACTTCCTCCTCTGGTGCTCGGGTCACGCGTTCTCTACCGTGATTCTCATCCTTTCATATGATTATTTTTTTATTGGGTGAGGCTAAAAAGGGGGGGAATGTCCCCTACCCAGAAAAAAGTGAGGGGGACCAGTCCCCTCCGTCCCCCTCTAAAGTTACACCTATGCCTCTCACTGTGCAGAAATGTATACCTATATCTTCAGTCTATGCTTGCAGCTCTGGGATGAGTAGTCTTTAATGCCAATTATTACAGAGGTCAGACTAGAGATAAGTTTAATAAACTCCAACTCTACAATGCTTCAACTTCAATTTCATGCTTTTTTGTATCTATTTGAGGTACCAGTTATAATATGTAACTAATAATATAAATGCGCTTTATAAATAATATTTCATTTTTCTTCCAGTGAAGAAGGATTCTAGTGCAATTTTTTGGCTATGTAAAGATTTTCAGTTATAACGTATCAGTTATGTAATAACTCTGAACTCTTTACTTACAAAAGCATGACAACTGTCACATTGCTCTCCTGCACTTTCGATGGAGACCTCGTCAAACATAAAACTGTATGCCGCAATTGCTTCATTAGTAGATTAACACTAAGGGCCACATGTATGAAAACCGTCCAGGTCTAAAACTTACTTTCTTGCCCATAGCAACCAATCAGAGCGGCCCTTTCATTTCATATAGTCATATGAAAAAATGAAAGGGAGCGCTCTGATTGGTTGCTATGGTCAGCAAAGTGAGTTTTACACCTAGACAGTTTTCATCTGACCCTAAATCTAACTCTGGTGACAGCTCTCTAGCACAAAGGAACTTCTGCTGGCAAGGGGGGGGGGGGGGGGGGGGGGGGGGGGGGGGAGGGAGGGGTCATATTTTCTCCACCAGAACTAAACAACCTACAAAAACTAAAATATAAGGGCAATAATAAATAAATTTAAGTATTAGAAAAAGAACAAATTAAACCAAATAGAAAAACCAAGCACTCAAAAAAGGAAATAAAAAATAAATTTTCTTAAAGTATCTAAAAAAATTATTTTTTTGTACAAAACATGAAAATACATCAACACCCATATAAATACGCTACAACCCGTGAAAAAACAGAGTCAAATTAGCATAGTATTTATCTAGGGTATAGTACAAAACAATATAAAGTGAGCCATCACATGTAGACAACGTCAAAAACATACTTAACCCTTGTCTGACCAGTGTGTGGACGGGAGCGTATAACTCACAACGCACGTTTTGCTTTGCGCTTCTTCCCCTTGAAGAGGTTTGTAGCGTATTTATTTGGGTGTCGATGTATTTTCATGTTTTAAACAAAACGTTCTTCCCCTTGAAGAAGCGCAGAGCAAAATGTGTGTTGGGGTTATACGCTCCTGTCCACACACTGGTCAGCCTAGGGTTAGGGATGCTTTTTTACGTTGTGATGGCTCACTTTATATTTATATGGTTTTGTACTATACCCCTTTTAAATGCTATGCTAATTTGACTCTGTTTTTGGAGGATTGTAGCGTATTTATATGAGGTTTGATGTATTTTCATGTTTTGAACAAAAAATCATTTTTTTAGATACTTTAAGAAAATTTATTTTTTATTTCATTTTCTGAGCGTGTTTGGTTTCTCCACTAGAACTAGGAGAAAGAAAACAAAGACACAGCAGGTATCCACACATATACAGGAGGAAACTAACTGATTTCTTACTTTGGTAGAACAGTGAAGAAATCAGGCAGTACCTTTTGGAGGCTGAGTATTATTGATTGTAAGCTATTGAGAATATGAGCTCTTTGTCAGACATGATGTGACGAAGAAAGCTAGTATTCTTGAAGGCTCACCATCAAACATACTCAGGCTGGCTATTAAAGGTATCACCTGATTTCTTCCCCCTTTTCTCTACTCCTTTCTATGGCTTACACAGTACATTATACTACTAGCTATTTCTTTTTCAGGAGTCAAGTGGAAGGTGAACTACTATATGATTAAAATTAAAGCTGACTGCCGTATTCACTCTGAAGATATGGACTTCAGGATAATGTGATATCCTCATCTCTTCCTGTCAGCTCTAACGTGGCAGTCTCTCTGCACTGCCTTTTCCTACTTTATAGGGACCGGTCCTAAAATCCTTGCTTCTGTCCTCCACACACCCAATGACTGTTAATAGTTCATTTCACAGTTTGTGTTCACTACAAATTTACCTTTTGTATTTGACAAATTTGCTCATCTTTTAGGTTCCTCTTTATATGATGCTATAAAATTACGGCTCACATTTTGTGATGCATTTTTTCTGCTTTTAACACTCATTTATTGTCCAATTTGAATATAAAAAATTGGGGTAGACTGAAAAAATCCTGCTAAACAGAAAGTATGAATTAAGACTAAACAAGATGTACCCAATTGATCACAGTAGCTCACACTTTGC
>JAODAL010074309.1:0-14419 GCA_025379985.1 Phyllomedusa bahiana
TTTTAAAATGAATCAACAGGAACTGGTTTAATGCCCCTTGGATATTCAATGTGCTGTGAGCAGATAGCATTAACATGTATATGCACTGGACTTCAGATCCAATACACCAAAAAAATCAGAAATAGAACATTAAGAGAAGCATCTCTGAGACAAGCTTAGACACCCCACAAAAATCGCTGTATAAAAATCAGTTCTTCAGCAACCAATCACCGCTGCTGCACCATCCCTGATCAGTAAGTGAGAGCGGGTTTTGAGTCTCCCAGCGTCGCGCCCGGACTTATAAAGTCGGTGACGTCACAGAATCCCGCCGGTCTCTGATTGGCTTCATCTCTGCACATGTCATGCAGGCTATGCCCTTCTTCCTCCCAGAGTGCTTTGGCCCCATGTAGAGCCCTGTGCCGCAGCCATTTTATCAATCAAAAGCACACTTCGTTCGCCTGAAGTACCCCAAACTTCGACTTCGTTTAGAACCGAAGTTTTCCTGAAATTCTAAACAAATTCCATTTCGTTAGAATCGATTTGCCCATCTCTCCTGATTAGCCTAATTATGCAATAAATTGAATTGACCACATTGAAAATAAAACATAAATGCATCATTTGACCTAATCAAATATACGGGGCAGTACACACCTGAAAAAATTGTTGGTTAGCCTTCCGTTAAAGAAGAAAAATCCACAATGGTCACGGAAATGACTTGAAACTGACTGAAGTAATTTCTAAAATTTACTGAAAACAACTAATGAGAATCAACGTTGCCTTTTTGAATTGTGATTCAAAAATGTTAGAAAACGAACTATAAAACTGAATGGACAATAATTATGGTAAACACAACTAAAAAATTTTCTTGCCAAACTTTTGAGGCAATCACTGCAAACAAACATTTACTGTAATTTTCAATGAGATTTCTGCACTTCCACAGGTATTTTGGTCCACTCCTCATGAGCAACCCTGATCCAGCTGCCCCAGGTGTGTAGGTACCTTCTCCAGACTGCAAGCTTTACTTCTTTCACAGATGTTTAATAGGTTTTAGATCGGGAACTCAGAAAAGCCACTTCAGAATAGTCAAAGTCTTGTTCTTAGTCGTTCTTGGCAATTTTTAGCTATGTGTTTTGGTAATCTGTAGAGATGGGCGAATTTCCAAAAATCGGTTCCCGACTTCCCCGGGATTTTCCGACAAAATTATTTTTCGGTCCGAATTAATTCGGGACGAATCGCGTTAAAAAACAGCTATTTCCAGGCTGCACAAGCCTGTAGGTGCTGTAAATTTTGTGCCATGCTTAAATATCAAGGAAGCTTGGTTTGGGTTTTTCTACAATGTTGTGTTTTAGTATGACACGCACATGACTGCCGCGGCCTTAGAATCGCTTCACTCAAAAACTCCTGGGCACTTAAGAGGGCAAAACTGACCAAAAAACTGAAGCAGAATGTAGCCTGATAAAGTCATGGCAGCGCCAGCTGGAAGAAACAAGCTGAGGGCTCAGGTGGCAACATCAATAGGCCACAGAGTGGGCAAAGAGACAGAGTGTGGAGAGACGCAGCAGCCACAGCAGCATGGGGTCAGACAGTGGCACAATGACATTCTGAGGGGGCAAAACAAGAGTAGGCCAGAGAGAGGCAAATAACAGATGTGATCACGGCAGACAACAGCACACAGAGGGCAGACAGTGCACACTGATATTTTTGGTAGTCACGCAGCGCCACAGCAGCAGCATAGGTTTAGACAGTAGCACAATGACATTCTGGAGGGGCAAAAACAGGAGTAGGGCACAGATTGGCACAATGACAAGTGGAGGGCACGGCAAGCAACACACAGCATGAGGCAGACAATGGCACAATGACACAGTTTTGGAGGGGCACAGCATCAGCCACAGCACAGCATGAGGGCAGACAGTGGCACAATGACACTGGAGGTGGGAAAAAAAGGTAGGCCACAGAGTGGCACGATAACACAAATGTGGAGGTTACGGCAGCAGCCACAGCAGCAGCATGAGGTCAGACAGTGGCACAATGACATTCTGAGGTGGCCCAAAAACAGGAGTAGGCCACAGAGTGGCACAATAACACAGTGTGAGGTCACGGCAGCAGCCACAGGAGGGATGAGGTCAGACACTGGCACACTGATATTGTGTGTAGGTCACGGCAGCAGCCACAGCAGCAGCATGAGGTCAGACAGTAGCACAATGACATTCTGGAGGTGGCAAAAACAGGAGTAGGTCACAGATTGGCACAATGACAGAGTGTGGAGGACACGGCAGGAGCAACAGCAGCAGCATGAGGTCAGACAATGGCACAATGACATTCTGGAGGTGGCAAAAACAGGAGTAGCCACAGAGTGGGACAATGACACAGTGGTGGAGGTCACGGCAGCAGCCACAGCAGCAGCATGAAATCAGACAGTGGGACAATGACATTCGGAGGTGGCAACAGGAGAGGCCACAGAGTGGCACAATAACACAATGTGGGTTACGGGAGCAGCAGCATGAGGTCAACAGGGCACAATGACAAATTCTGGAGGTGGCAAAAACGAGTAGCCAAAGGTGGCACAATAACACAGTGTTTGGGGGTTACGGCAGCACACACAGCAGATGAGGTCAGACATGGGACAATACATTCTGGAGTGGCAAAAGTAGTAGGCCACAGAGTGCACAATAAAACAGTGGGAAAAGCACGGCAGCACCACAGCAGCAAAATGAGGTCAACAGTGGCACAATGACATTCTGGAGGTGGCAAAAACAGGGGTAGGCCACAGAGTGGCACAATAACACAGTAGGAGGTCACAGCAGAATCAACAGCACAGCATGAGGCAAGACTGGGGAACAATGACAAATTTCCCGGAGGTTGGGAAAAACAGGAGTAGGCCACAAAGTGGCCAATGACAGAGTGTGGAGGTCCCGGCAGCGGAGCAACAGCAGCAGCATGAGGTCAACAGTGGCACAATGACATTCTGGAGGTGGGGAAAAAGAGGGGTAGGCCACAGAGTGCACAATGACACAGTTGGAGGTCACGGCAGAGCAACAGCAGCAGCATGAGGTCAACAATGGCACAATGACATTCTGGGGGTGGCAAAAACAGAGTAGGCCACAGAGTTGGGACAATAACAAAGGGGTTTACGGCAGCAGCAGCGTGAAAGGGCAGACAGTTGGGCACAAAGACATTCTGGAGGTGGCAAAAACAGGAGTAGGCCACAGATGGCACAATAAACACAGTGTTGGGGGTTACGGCAGGGACCAAAGCAGCACCATGACGTCAGACCGTGGAGAAAGGACATTCTGGAGTTGGCAAAATGTGGAGTAGGCCACAGAGTGGGACAATGACACGTGTGGAGGGCACGGCAGGAGCAACAGCAGCAGCATGAGGTCAAGACTGGAACAATGACAAATTCTGGAGGTGGCAAAAACAGGAGTAGGCCACAAAGTAGCACAATGACAGAGAGTGGAGGGAAACGACAGAAGCAAACCGTAGAGCATGAGTTTCAACAGTGGCACAATAACAAAATGTGGGGGGTCACGGCAGCAGCCACAGCAGCAGCATGAGCTCGACAGTGGCACAATGACAGATGTGTGAGGTCACGGCACCAGAAAACACAGCAGCATGAGGTCATAGAGGGGCACAATGACAGATTGTGGAGGGGGGTTTGGCAATACCAGTCCCTGTTAAAGATGGTGGTAGGCAGATGGAGAACCGGGCCCAGCCGATGTGTGGCATAAAGGCGGGTGGCGACATCCAGAAATAGTGGCTGAGGCAGGTAGTTTGAACCCAGACTCATTTCTCAAAGTTTTGGTAAGGCGTTCATGGCTGATGTAATCACCTACGGCATTGTGTGTGGAAATCCTGGCCGTCCACGCCTGGATTCATCTTGACAAAGGTCAGTCGTTCCACATTTCCCTTGGACAATCGGGTTCCCCTTGGGGTAACGATGGCCCTGCCGCACTGACACCCGCTCTGATGCACAACTACTGGCCGGGGCAGGACAGCCTTCTCCACTGCAACTCAGCAAGTTTGCGGCCACCCCATCCAGTTTGGCTGCACATTAGTCCAGTGGATCTTTCTAACTGGGGTGGCAGAGTGCATCTGGACTGGAGATGATGGCAAAGAGAAACAGCTCCCTTCTGCAGAGGTGGTGGAGCCTTGACTTGCTGAAATGGCATGGTACCACTGGGCACTGCTGCTGCTGTTGCTGCGGCGGCAGGGTGGACCACCAATCTGAGCCACGTTTCTCCCAGGCCACTGATGGTGACGCTGCATGTGTTGCGCAGGGCGTGGGTGCCAACGTTAGCTCCCTGGCCACGCTTCACTTTCTGCCCACAATTCTACATATGCCCATTTTTCGGCTCCTCCTGTTTAGCAAAGAACTGCCCCCACCGCCGAGTAGCTGATTTTACCCCAATGCTCCGCACTGGGGTAACTACTACCGTTGCTGCTCGCTGAGCCCATGTGCCGCAACTTTCTTGGACTTGGCGAAGCGGGTTTTCTACCCCGGGTTTTTCCGCTTGGCTCATGACCTCGCACTGCTGCTATCCTGCTGACTCACGGCCACATGACCCACTTGCTGGCTGCCCCCCGCTGCCTGACGCGCAAGCTGACGCCCTCTTCTCCTGCGATGATGAAGCCCTTGCCTCACCCGGATCCCCAATGGGTCGGCTACATCAATTATTTGTGTTTCATCGTCACTGCTGTCCTCATCACCGGTGGTTTTTGGTATGCAGAAGCTTATCTCACAACATGACCTCCCATGCCACTCTCAACATCTTACTTGCCGCCTACTGCAAGAAGCAGGGGATATTGGCCCCATTTCTTCGCTGCCAAGTGCTGCTGACTCCCCTCCTCAAATTGTTCTCCTCGCTATTAGGGCGCTGACCCCAGCAAATAGAAATCTCTGGCTGAGGGAACCGATGGGGACAGGGGCTTTGAGGACAGGGAGGGCCCCTGACCCCTCCCGGGCCATGCCAAAAAGGGGTTGTGTTGACATTCCCCCCCGCCCTTTTTGGCGGGGGGTTGTCAGTGTCTCTGGGGGGGATGCCCCTGTAAACCAATCAAGAACCCCTTTTTTGCTAGTCAACACGGCCGCAAGTGACAGGGGCATTTTGGGCCTCCCCGGGGGACCCCGGCTGCGCGTCCCCTTGCTGTGCTGCGACCTGCACAGGAATGTTTGTGCCTCTGCCACTACGGTGAAGACCCCCACCTCTCTGTCTACAATTTTGTTCAAAATTACGAACTGTTTGATGAAAAATTGTATATGATAAAATACCACCCTGTTTTGATCCCAAAATGAACCACTAAAAAAGCTGGGAAACCCCCTTGGAAAAAATTGGCTCCACAAAGGGGCGGGAAAAATTTTTTAGTCCGTTTAAAAACTCTGTGTTTTTTACAAAATCAAAAAGCCAAAACAGGTTTTAATTTTACCTTTGTATAAAATTTTCTCAGATTTTCTTTGTGGCGGTGAAAAACAAAGTTTTTTTACTGAGTAAACCAGAAAAACGCTTAAATAACCCCTGGATGTAAATTGCGCAAAAAATTGAGCACCGGGGAAAATTCTGCTTTTTAGCGTGTTTTAAAATTTGGGGTTTTTTAGCTACCAACAAGAGAAAAAATTGTAATTAACCTTCTTTGTGAAATTTTGCTAAAGGAAAATTTATTTTTTGGGGTGAAAAAGACGGTTTTTTTTTGACCCCAGCACAAAAACAAACCCTTAATTAACCCCTGGATGTAATTGCGCAAAAGAATTGACCGGAAACTATGTTTGTACTTTTACAATTTTGTTTTTCTACCTACACAACAAGGAAAAAAATTGTAATTAACCCTTCGCTTGTGAAATAGTCAGGAAAAATTTTATTTTTTGGGGGTTTAAAAAGACGGTTTTTTTTGTCACCCCCAGCACAAAAACAAGCTTAATTAACCCCCGGTTTTAATTCGCAAAAAATTGGCAGCCCGGAAACTACTACTTTGTAGCTGTTAAATTGGTTTTTTCTACGTACAAACAAGAAAAAAATTGTAATTAACCTTCGTTTTTGAATTTGCTACAGGAAAATTTATTTTTTTGGCGGGGGAAAAAGACGTCATTTTTGTCACCACGCACAAAAACAACCTTAATTAACCCCCGGATGTAAATTGGCAAAAAAATTGAGCAGCCCAAAATGAAGTGGTATTTGTATTTAAAAACCTGTTTTTTTAAATGAATACAAAGGAATGGCTTAGATGGCCCCCCTTTGGGTATTCAATTGCGTGAGAGATACAAACATGTATATGCCTGGAATTCAGATCCAATACCCAAAAATCAGAAATAAACATTAAGAGAACTCTCTGGACAAGCGAACACCCCACAAAAATCGCTGTATAAAAATCAGTTCTTCAAACAATCAGCGCGGCAGCCCATCCCCGATCAGTACAGTGAGAGCGGTAGAGCTCCCCCCGTCGCGGCCCGGGTTATATATGTGGTAACGTACAGAATCCCCCGGCCTGATTTGGGTTATCTTCACGCAGCAGGTTGCCCTTTTCCTCCCGAGTGCTTTGGGCCCCTTTTAGCGCCCCGTGCTCCGCCATTTTATAATCAAAAAACACACTTCGTTCGCCTGAAGTACCCCAAACTTCGACTTCGTTCAGAACCGAAGTTTTCCTGAAATTCTAAACGAATTCCACTTCGTTAGAATCGATTTGCCCATCTCTACTGATTAGCCTAAATATGCAATAAATTGAAGTGACCAGCAGTTGAAAATAGACATGATGCATCATTTGACCTAATTTAATATACGGGGCAGTACACACCTGGAAAAAATTGTTGGTAGCCTTCCGTTAAAGAATGAAAAATCCACAATGGTCACGGAAATTACTTGAAACTGACTGAAGTAATTCTAAAATTAACTGAAAATCAACTAATGAGAATCAGACGTTGCTTTTGAATTGTGATTCAAAAATGTTAGAAAACGAACTAGTAAAACTGAATGGACAATAATTATGGTAAACACAACTAAATATTTTCTTGCACAAACTTTTGAGGCAATCACTGCAAACAAACATTTACTGTAATTTTCAATGAGATTTCTGCACTGTCCACAGGTATTTTGGTCCACTCCTCATGAGCAACCTGATCCAGCTGTCCCAGGTGTGTAGGTACCTTCTCCAGACTGCAAGCTTTAGCTTCTTTCACAGATGTTTAATAGGATTTAGATCGGGACTCAGAAAAGCCACTTCAGAATAGTCAAAGTCTTGTTCTTAGTCGTTCTTGGCAATTTTTAGCTATGTGTTTTGGGTAATCTGTAGAGATGGGCGAATTTCTCAAAAATTCGGTTCGCCGACTTCACCGGATTTTCCGACAAAATTAGTTTCGGTCCGAATTACTTCGGGACGAATCGCATTAAAAAACAGCTATTTCCAGACTGCACAGAGCCTGTAGGGTGCTGTAGAATTTTGTGCCATGCTTAAATATGCAGAGGAAGCTTGGTTTGGTCTTTCTACAATGTTGTGTTTTAGTATGACACGCACATGACTGCCGCGGCTCTTAGAATCGCTTCACTCTAAAACTCCCTGGGCACTTAAGAGGGCAAAACTGACCAAAAAACTGAAGCAGGAATGTAGCCTGATCAAGTCATGGCAGCGCCAGCTGGAAAAAAACAAGCTGAGGGCTCAGGTGGCAACATCAATAGGCCACAGAGTGGCAAAGTGACAGAGTGTGGAGGAGACGGCAGCAGCCACAGCAGCATGGGCTCAGACAGTGGCACAATGACATTCTGGAGGTGGCAAAACAAGAGTAGGCCAGAGAGAGGCAAATAACAGAGTGTGGAGGTCACGGCAGGAGCAACAGCAGCAGCATGAGGTCAGACAATGGCACAATGACACAGTGTGGAGGGTACAGCATCAGCCACAGCAGCAGCATGAGGTCAGACAGTGGCACAATGACATTCTGGAGGTGGCAAAAAAAGGAGTAGGCCACAGAGTGGCACAATAACACAGTGTGAGGTCACAGCAGCAGCCACAGGAGCAGCATGAGGTCAGACACTGGCACACTAACATTGTGTGTAGGTCACGGCAGCAGCCACAGCAGCAGCATGAGGTCAGACAGTAGCACAATGACATTCTGGAGGTGGCAAAAACAGGAGTAGGCCACACATTGGCACAATGACACAGTGTGGAGGTCACGGCAGGAGCAACAGCAGCAGCATGAGGTCAGACAATGGCACAATGACATTCTGGAGGTGGCAAAAACAGGAGTAGGCCACAGAGGGGGACAATGACACAGTGTGGAAGTCACGGCAGGAGCAACAGCAGCAGCATGAGGTCAGAGTGGCACAATGACATTCTGGAGGTGGCAAAAACAGGAGTAGGCCAAAGAGTGGCACAATAACACAGTGTGGAGGTTACGGCAGCAGCCACAGCAGCAGCATGAGGTCAGACAGTGGCACAATGACATTCTGGAGGTGGCAAAAAGTGGAGTAGGCCACAGAGTGGCACAATAACACAGTGTGGAGGGCACGGCAGCAGCCACAGCAGCAACATGAGGTCAGACAGTGGCACAATGACATTCTGGAGGTGGCAAAAACAGGAGTAGGCCACAGAGTGGCACAATGACACAGTATGGAGGTCACAGCAGAAGCAACAGCAGCAGCATGAGGTCAGAGACTGGAACAATGACAAATTCTGGAGGTGGCAAAAACAGGAGTAGGCCACAAAGTGGCACAATGACAGAGTGTGGAGGTCGCGGCAGGAGCAACAGCAGAAGCATGAGGTCAGATAGTGGCACAATGACATTCTGGAGGTGGCAAAAGCAGGAGTAGGCCACAGAGCGGCACAATGACAGAGTGTGGAGGTCACGGCAGGAGAAACAGCAGCAGCATGAGGTCAGACAGTTGCACAATGACAAATTCTGGAGGTGGCAAAAACAGGAGTAGGCCACAGAGTGGCACAATGACAGAGTGTGGAGGTCATGGCAGGAGCAACAGCAGCAGCATGAAGTCAGACAGTGGCACAGTGACATTCTGGAGGTGGGAAAAAGAGGAGTAGGCCACAGAGTGGCACAATGACACAGTGTGGAGGTCACGGCAGGAGCAACAGCAGCAGCATGAGGTCAGACACTGGCACAATGACATTCTGGAGGTGGCAAAAACAGGAGTAGGCCACAGAGTGGGACAATGACACAGTGTGGAGGTCACGGCAGCAGCCACAGCAGCAGCATGAGGTCAGACAGTGGCACAATGACATTCTGGAGGTGGCAAAAACAGGAGTAGGCCACAGAGTGGCACAATAGCACAATGTGGATGTTACGGCAGCAGCAGCATGAGGTCAGACAGTGGCACAATGACATTCTGGAGGTGGCAAAAACAGGAGTAGGCCACAGAGTGGCACAATGACAGAGTATGGAGGTCGCGGCAGGAGCAACAGCAGCAGCATGAGGTCAGATAGTGGCACAATGACATTCTGGAGATGGCAAAAACAGGAGTAGGCCACAGAGTGGCACCATAACACAGTGTGGAGGTCACGGCAG
Source organism: Phyllomedusa bahiana (assembly GCA_025379985.1). Classification (NCBI taxonomy): domain Eukaryota; kingdom Metazoa; phylum Chordata; class Amphibia; order Anura; family Hylidae; genus Phyllomedusa; species Phyllomedusa bahiana. Next base: position 9,476 of record JAODAL010074309.1, read on the forward strand.
GAGCAACTGCAGCAGCATGAGGTCGGACAGTGGCACAATGACATTCTGGAGGTGGGAAAAAGAGGAGTAGGCCACAGAGTGGCACAATGACACAGTGTGGAGGTCACGGCAGAAGCAACAGCAGCAGCATGAGGTCAGAGACTGGAACAATGACACAGTCTGGAGGTGGCAAAAACAGGAGTAGGCCACAAAGTAGCACAATGACAGAGTGTGGAGGTCACGACAGAAGCAACCGTAGCAGCATGAGATCAGACAGTGGCACAATAACACAGTGTGGAGGTCACGGCAGCAGCCACAGCAGCAGCATGAGCTCAGACAGTGGCACAATGAGAGAGTGTGGAGGTCATGCCAGCAACAGCAGCAGCATGAGGTCATAGAGTGGCACAATGACAGAGTGTGGAGGTGGGTGGCAATACCAGTCTCTGGTAAAGATGGTGGTAGGCAGATGGAGAAACTGGCAGCAGATGTGTGGAATCAGGCGGGTGGCGACATCAGAATAGTGGCTGAGGCACGTAGTTTGAACCCAGACTCATTTCTCAAAGTTTTGGTAAGGCGTCATGGCTGATGTAATCAGCCTACGGCATTGGTGTGTGGAAATCCTGGCCTATCCACGCCTGATTCATCTTGACAAAGGTCAGTCGTTCCACATTTCCCTTGGACAAGCGGGTTCTCCTTGGGGTAACGATGGCCCCTGCCGCACTGAACACCCGCTCTGATTCCACACTACTGGCCGGGCAGGACAGCTTCTCCACTGCAAACTCAGCAAGTTGCGGCCACACATCCAGTTTGGCTGCACATTAGTCCAGTGGATCTTCTAACTGGGGTGGCAGAGTGCATCTGGACTGGGAGATGATGGCAAAGAGAAACAGCTCCCTTCTGCAGAGGTGGTGGAGCCTTGACTTGCTGAAATGGCATGCGTACCACTGGGCACTGCTGCTGCTGTTGCTGCGGCGGCAGGATGGACCACCAGATCTGAGCCACGTTTCTCCCAGGCCACTGGATGGTGACGCTGCATGTGTTGACGCAGGGCCGTGGTGCCAACGTTAGCTCCCTGGCCACGCTTCACTTTCTACCCACAGATTCTACATATGCCCATATTCGGCTCCTCCGGTGTCTTAGCAAAGAACTGCCACACCGCCGAGTAGCTGATTTTACCACCAATGCTCCGCACTGAGTAACTACTACCGTCGCTGCCTCGCTGAGCCCATGTGCCGCATCTTTCTTGGACTGGCGAAGCGGGTTTTCTACCCCGTTTTCCGCTTGGCTCATGACCTCGCACTGCTGCTATCCTGCTGACACACGGCCACACAACCCACTTGCTGGCTGCGCCGCTGCCTGAGGCGCAAGCTGACGCTCTCTTCTCCTGACAGTGATGAAGCCCTTGCTTCACCCGGCTCCCAAGTGTGGTCGGCTACATCATCATCGATTATTGTTTCATCGTCACTGCTGTCCTCCTCAATGGTCTTGGTATGCAGAGGCTGACCCCACACAACATGACCTCCCATGCCACTCTCCCCATCTATATTTTGCCGCCTACTGCAAGAAGCAGGGGATATTGGCCCCATTTCTTCACTGCCAAGTAACTGCTGACTGTCCTCCTCAAATTGTTCATCCTCTCTGTATAGTGGCGCAGAGCCCAGGACACATAGTAGATCCCTGGCTGAGGGAACCGGATGGGACAGAGGCGGGTTGAGCACAGGTGAGGGCCACTGACCAGCTCCCAGGCCATGCCAACTAAGGGTTGTGTCTGACGTTCCCACCGACTCTTGGCTGGGGTTGTCAGATGTCATCTGGGAGGAAGTGGATGACCTAGTCAACCAATCAAGAACCATTGGGTTGCTGAACAGCACACGGCCTCCAGATGACAGCGGCAGTTCTGGCCTCACCGAGTGACCCCCGCTGTGACGTCCCCTTACTGTGCTTTGACCTGGGCCTGCTCCAGGAATGTTTGTGCCACTGACACTAGCTTTCGAAGAGCCTGCCACCTCTCTGTCTGACATACTGTTTGTTCTAAAATGTACAGACTCTGTTTAATGAAGATATCTGTATATGATAAATACACACCCTGTATTTGACTCCAAATGAACCCACTAACAAGCTTGGGTAACCCTTGGATATAAATTGCGCTCCACAAATGTCCAGGAAAAATTTACTTGTATGTGCCGTTTAAAAACACTGTGTATTTTACTGAATAGAAAAGCGCAAGCAGGCTTAAATAACCTTTGGATATGAATTATGCTACAGGCAAAATTTCTTCTTTGGCGTTGATAAACACTGTTTCTTTTACTGACTACAACAGCAGAAAAATACTTAGTTAACCCTTGAATGTAAATTGCGCAAAAGAAATGTGCTACCAAAAATTACCAGCTTTGTAGCGTGTCAAAACGACGTGTATTTTACTGAGCACAACAGCAGAACAATGCGTAATTAACCCTTGGATCTAAATTGCGCAAAAGAAATGAGGTGCCAATAATTACCAGCTATGTAGCGTGTTACAACAATGTGTATTTTACTAAGCACAACAGCAGAAAATCGCGTATATACCTTCGGATATAAACTATGCTACAGGCAAAATGTCTTCTTTGGCGTTGAAAAACACCGTTTCTTTTAGTGACCACAACAGCAGGAAAACACTTAATTAACCGTTGGATCTAAATCGCGCCAATGAAATGAGGTGCCAAAAATTACCAGCTATGTAGCATTTTAAAACGACGTGTATTTTACTGAGCACAACAGCAGAAAAACGCTTAATTAACCCTTGGATCTAAATTGCGCAAAAGAAATGAGGTGCCAAAAATTACCAGCTATGTAGCGTGTTACAACGACGTGTATTTTACTGAGCACAACAGCAGAAAAACATGTAATTAACCTTCGGATATGAATAGTGTTGAGCGATTTTTATCGACAAAGTTGAAATCGGCAAAGTTTTTATGGTGATCGAAATTTCCAGATCATGCGATAATTAAGGTTAAAATCTGTACATCATCTATGAAGATCGCGCCTTTTTCGGCGCTTCCTGTAATTTTGGCGGCCAGCAAATCAGATTACAGAATAGAGCAGGGTGAGATGTGTGTGCGACGTCATGATTGGGATGTGTATGGTTGCGATTGGCTGGAAAAATCACATGACCTCGTTTTACATAGAACAGCGTTTCCTGTTTCAGCCTCAGTGTCTCTCAGCGTCTCATAGGGATAGGACCTGCGTTCTGCCTGTGGCCAAACAGCTCAGCGAAATTAGTCTATTTCTGCACAGAGAAACCTCTACTATTAGCTGTGATCCTTCCAATTTAGTTAGATTAGAGATTTGAAGATTTATGTAGTTAGCTAGAGACTTTTAAATCAGCATCTACCGCGGGAAATTCACGGAGGTGGGAGCGGGGGGGGGGGGGGGCCCGCGGGCGAACACAGACAAGCTCTATCTATAGAGAACACTGGATAAAAGTTCACCAAGACTTAGTGTAGACATTGTAGTGGAATATCTTTATTTTTAACAGTTTGCTATTGAATTTTTTCCTGGATTTTGGGCAGCCTGATATTATATTGGATACACATCATTTCTAGTAACTGCAGATCTCATTGTTAGCTGCAAAACTCCACTTTTATTATCAGTATACATTTCAGATAGGTGTTCATTTTCAATTTTACCCATTACACCTGTGACTGTTGATATATCCACCTTGCAGTTAAATTACAATCCAGCAATCTTGTAGTCAGCACAGGTTGTTTGTTGCCAAAATACCGTGTATCGTACGAAAACATCACAGTTACGTGTTTTTTGACTTTTAGGCACCCAGCATTGTTCATTGACGCAGCATCTATGTAAATCTTAAAACAGCAATTCTATATTTACCACAGGTGAATTGAAAGGTGCAAAAAATACCGTTTATTATATCAAAACATAACAGTTACGTGTTTTTTGACTTTTGCGCACCCAGCATTGTTCATTGACGCAGCATGTACGTAAATCTTAAAACAGCAATTCTATATTCACCACAGGTGAATTGAAAGGTGCAAAAAATATCGTTTATTATACCAAAACATAACAGTTACGTGTTTTTTGACTTTTGCGCACCCAGCATTGTTCATTGACGCAGCATCTACGTAAATCTTAAAACAGCAATTCTATATTCACCACAGTGAATTGAAGGTCAAAAAATATCGTTTAATTATAAAAACAACAGTTAGTGTTTTTGACTTTTCACAACCAGCATGTTATTGACGCAGCATCTACGAAATCTTAAAACAGCAATTCTTGATTCACCCACAGGTGAATTGAGAAAGCTGCAAAAAAAAGCAATTCTATTTTCCCACGGGGAAATTTTGAAAGGGCAAAAAATACGTTTATTATACCAAAACATAACAGATACGTGTTTTTTGGACTTTTGCCCAGTCCAGATTTGTTGATAGACACCTTGCAGTTAAATTTGAATCCAGCTATTTTGTTTTGATTAGAGGGATTTGAGAATAGCTGTGATTTGCCGTCTTTTAATAAGAGACTTTCCAAAACTATTCCATACCTTCTCAAATTTTTATATTTCTGAACATGGAGCGAAATGCAGGTGGTAAGCGAGCAAAGAGGGGGATAGCACATGGAGGTAGAGGTACGAGAGAAGGTGCTCCTTCCAGTGCTGGCGACAACACGCATGCCAGCGGATCGTCAGTTGCAGGACCGTCAGGCCTGTCATCGCTGGGTCAGGGCCCTGTGAATCTAAGTAACGAACATCGTCGCCAATCTGTCCTTCAGTGGTTAATGCAACCTGCATCTAGCAGTCTTACCTCCTCGTCCTCGCAGTCACGGCCACAAATGTCGTCATCAGCATCATCAGCATCCGTCCAACATGAAGCAGCCCAAATGTCAACTCGTGTACCCACCACTGTGGATAATCTATTGTTGAAAACCTCTTAATAAAAAAATGCGGTTGGGTCGAAGGGATTTAAAGATAAG
>JAODAL010074310.1:0-14419 GCA_025379985.1 Phyllomedusa bahiana
TCTTTCAGTGACACGTACTAGGTATATTGATATTTAATATGCATGTGGTGGTGGTACATGGTTATGGTATGTGATAATATGGGTGATATTCTGTAGTCACTTTTATTTGTAGGGGCTATTCCCTGAGAAGTAGCAGGTATATTGACATTTAATATGCATATGGTGGTGGTACGTGGCTATGGTATTGTGATAATATGGGTGATGTTCTGCAGTCACTTCTATTTGTATGGGCTATTCACTGATAGCTAGCAGGTGTATTGACTTTTAATATGCATCACCACCACATAGTGATTGAATAATACTAGAATGTCATAACCATGTACTCCCTGAATATTAAACGTCAGTATATCTGTTACCTGTCAGTGAATTGTTCCTACAAAGAAAAGTGACTGCAGAATATCACCAATATGAACCCCATAACCACGTACCACCACCACATGCATGCTAAATGTCAATATACCTGCTAGCTGTCACTGAATAGCCCATACACAGAAAGGTGACTGCATAGTATCTCGTATCACCACCACATAAAGACTGAATATTACAACAATGCCATAACCACATGCATATTAAATGGCAATATACCTGCTATCTGTCAGTGAATAGTGCATACAAAGAAAAGTGACTGCAGAATATCATGCATCACCACCTCAAGCATATTAAATGTCAATAGACTATTAATACGCATGTTGTGGTGATCAGTGGTTAGGGCAGTGTGGTGTATTCAGTCACCATGTTGTTGGGATACATGATATTCTGCAGTCACTTTTTTGAGGCAGCTATTCAATGGTAAGTAGCAGGTATATTGACATTTAATATGAATGAGGTCGTGATATGTGGTAATATTAGGGGGCTGTATTTATAACTGATTACACCAATGAAGGTGTTCTAATTACAAGGATTACTCGTACAGTCTGGGAGGGAGGGGACGATCACAGCTCTCCAGCTATGACAACTGACCATTACAGGAGGTCTGGAGAGCTGTGACATCCACTCCCTCCAATTGTTCACACAGAATGAAGAGGACTCGGAAGGGAGCAGGAACAGCTTGGGGGTGGGATGATGTCACCACTCCTTATTGAGGGAAGACATGTCTTATTGGGAGGAGAGACCCAACCATTGGAATAGAAAATCTAAGTCAGACAAAAAGCTCAGATGCCTGCAAAAGCCTTTAGTGAGAAAACCCCTTTAACGGAGGCTGTTAGGCAGGGGCATAGCTAGAGAGTCCTAGGCCTGCGTGCAAAACTTCAGCTCTGGGCCCCCCCTACTCCCAGACACCGTCTGTGGACCAATACTTTTCAACAACAGGTTCCTTACTTGACGTGTCAGATGCAGGGCCGTTCCTGGGGGCGGGCGAGGCGGACGATCGCCTGGGGCGCTGGGTCTCCACTCATCCGAGGGGGGTGCCGCCCGCCTCGCCCGCCCCGCGGTTAGCCCTGGACTCTGTACGGCAGTTGTATAACAGCCGTGAAGAGTCAAAGCCAGCAGCTGCACACACTTAGTGCAGCTTCCGGCACATGGAGGAGGCAGGATGGATCGTTCTCCTCCTCCCTCCTCCCCTGTATGTATCGGCGCTCAGTGAGCGCTGATATATACACAGCATCACAGGAGGCGCACGGCTCTCTCCGTGCCCCCTGCGACACTGAGTCTCGGCTCCCGTCCCAGGAGACCCCAGGAGCTGAGTGTAAGCGGCGTGATGACGTCACGCCGCTTACACTGAATCCCGGCTCCCGGGACCTGGCCGCAGCAGGTATCCTCATAAGGTAAGTACTTTTTTATGTTATTATCCTTAACTACAGGGAGAAAAAAATGGCTACGGGGGGGGGGGGGTGGGGGGGACTGGCTACAGGGGGGAAAACAGGCTATAGGGGCAAAACTGGCTACAGGGCGGCAAAACCGGCTACAGGGGGCAAAACCAGCTACAGGGGGCAAAACGGCTACAGAGGGCAAAACTGACTACAGGGGGCAAAACTGGTACGGGTAGCAAACTTAATGGGCTACAGAGTACAACTGGCTAAAGGGGACAAACTGGCTCAAGGGGGCAAAACTGGCTATAGGGGGCAACTGACAGGGCTACAGGGGGCAACTGGCTACAGGGGTCAACTAGCAGGACAACAGGGGGCCACTGGCAACAGGGGGCATATCACTAAAGGGGCAACTATCATGGCTGCTGGGGCTACTATCTGTTTGCGGTGGGGTATTACAGGGCTAAAGCGGCAACCATCGTGATACAGGGGCAACTAGAATGGATGCTGGGGCTACTGTCTGGTTACAGGGGGGAATTACATGGCTACAGAGGCAACTATCTGAAGCATTGTGGTGTATTATTTTACGGGCGGGGGGAAGGGGGGGCAAAATTTCTTCACTTTGCCCTGAGTGAAATTTAGCCTAGGAACAGCCCTGGTCAGATGTCTGCAGTGTAGCGTGCTGCAGAAAATTATTTCGATTTAAGGGAATTGTCCAGTAGAAAATAATACATTTCAAATGGGGCCAAAGAAAAACAAGTTATAGTTCAAGAGCCAAAGTGTCTGTTCCCTTTCACCCTCACAAAATAATAAAAAAAAATGTTGTGGGATGAACAGGAAAAAATGCAATTGTGCCTTTTTTTAACGGGTTTAGTTTTTTGTGGAGTTTAAACTGAACAGTTCAATTGACATTTATCTGTATTCTATGGGTCAGTAATTATACAAGGTTTACATTATCACCACTATACACTTACTAATATCACCATAATGTTACTGACCCAAACCAGTATTGCAAGACCAATAATATCAATAACAATATACAAAGACCTAATAATACCGCCACATATCACTACCATATAATGACTAATACAACCCTACTGTTACTGACCAAACCAGTATTGCAAGACCAATAGCAACAATATACAAGGACCTAATATACCCGCCCTATTATCACTACCCTTTTAACGCTATACCATTCATACTATAACTGATCAAATGAATATACCAAGACCAGTATTACCAATAACAACAATATACAAGGACCAAATAATACCGCCACAGCATGGCTACATATCACTATAAGGAGACTGAATAAAACCATTGTAATGTTACTGAATATAAACCATTACACTAAGACCACTACAACGGTCATACAGTGACCATCTAGTGCTAGATAGCAGTTGTATACAGGCTCTGAAAACATATAAGTGATTACTGGGCAGTTACATTTAGTGACTCACAGGTGACGTCTTTTTTGATCGTGGTTCTCTTTTTTTCTTTTTTCATCCAGTCCAGACCCTCATGACGTCTACTCTTGGCCACAACTCGTCCCTGCAGAATTTACCACACAAACATGTAAGACTCCAAACCAGGGCTGGGCAATTAATTTTTCCATGGGGCCACATGAGAAAGTGGGATGGTTTTAGAGGGCCAGACTAATAAAAAAAAAATAAAAAAAATAAGGTAAACAGGAAAAAAATTCGTTTTTGGGGTTTATTTTTGTGGAAACTTTCTCTGTACCCTCAGCAAGGCAGATATATAGATACATCCCCTCAGTAAGGCAGGTATATAGATATGTCCCCACAGTCAGGAAGGGGAAAATTTTACAACTCCCCTCGGTCAGGAAGGTATATAGATATAGGTCCCCTCAGTCAGGCAAGCATATAGATATAGGTTCCCTCATGCAGGTATATAGATATAGGTCCCACAGACAGGTATATAGATATAGGTTCCCTCAGGCAGGTTTATAGATAAATATAGGTCCCCAGAAGCAGGTATAAAGATAGCTATAGGTCCCCACAGGCAGGTATATAGATAGGTATAGGTTCCCTCAGGCAGTCAGGTATATAGATATATGTCCCCACAGGCAGACAGGTATATAGATAGGCCCCCTCAGGCAGGTACCCAAAATTAAAAATAACAAAACTAATACTTACCTTTCCTCCTTTCCTCTATCACGCTGCCAGCACCGGGACGCTGCACCTCCTATGACGCACAGCCTATGACGGCTGTGCGGCCGATGAGAGGCAGCAGCGCGATGAGCTTACTTCATCGTGCCACTGCCTTCAGTGAACTAAGTGGCTGGTATCAATAGCTGTCTGCACCGGGCAGGTGGTGGGATCGCTGCATCACTGGCTCTGTGTGAACCAGCGATGCAGCATGGGCGAGGGCGAAAATGGTTGAGAAGTCTTGGTTCTACTTTAAGGAAGGCTAGATCTGAATGTGGGGCACCTGCTCATTATTCCAGAAAAAGTATATGAGATGACTATTTTCATTGTAGTTTTTGAGGGTTAAAGAAGTGGCTGTTCCATAACTATAACTAGAGAACACCAAGCAAATATAGCCACCTTCCCAACTACATTCCCCCTCTTTGGAGTCTACCTATCAGACATTTTTATGGTATATCTTATGGATGTGCTATGACTATGTCAAAAATAAATACTCCGTTGAGGAAGAAATCCAGAGATAATGAAGAAACTGTTTTTGGTGAATTGCTCATTTAGGTGGCTTCAAACAGCATATATAGCTCTAGAGTGCCAGCCACACCATGCCCACCATAACAGTGTCAGCCATACAATGCCTGCCATAACAGTGCCGTTTTAGGTGCCCCCCATAAAGTCCCAATCCTACGTGCCATCATAACAGTGCAATCAGTTGAATGCAGCTGTCAAAAGATGAATGTTACTTTCTGGGCAGAAAGGGCAGAGAAAAAGCATGTTTGTGTCCTGATGGCTAAACAGAGGGGCACTGTGAGTCGCCTGTGGCCTCAGGCTGCAAGTTGTGCACCCCTGCACTATAAAATACAATAGCCAAAAGGTATTTACACCCACACACAAAAAGTATATGTTTATAAACATTTGGGGCCACATGTATGAATCCCGAGGGTGGGGCGCATTTCCGTTTTTTTCCCGGCGGAATCGCGCCCGTTTTTAGTGGGGGCCCGGGGGAAACCGCTATACATACATGAAAGTCCCCGCGCCTGCCTGTGTTTGGCGCGGTGCGGGTCCAGGGCAGTGCGGGGCGCCCCCTGGATTGGGCGGAGGTGTGGGGCCATACATTGGGGGGGAAAATTTCCGCCGGCCTGGCCGGTGTTAGTGCAGGGGGGGAAGGTCGCAGTCGACGTGCGCCTAGATTCGCCCCCGGGGAGGTAGCGCACTCATACATGGGGGGGAAAAAAAATTCCTGCGCCCGCCAGGGGTGTGGGGGCACAGTGCGGGGAAATGGCAGGGGGGGGGATTAGGCACCGTGCGGGGCGGGCCCCAAAATAAACTGTTTCCGATGTGGACAGGGGAAACAGGAGAAATCATTCACATGTCGGTGCGGGTATGAATAAAAAAACCCCTTTACAAAGGGTTCAACTTCTGGGGAAAAGGCTAAAACTTAAAAAATAAAAAATCATAAAAAAAAATCCTTTTCATTACCAAATTAAAGTTGGAATTGGAAAATTCCCGGGAATTTCAGTAATTTAAATCAGAAGCTATTCTGATTGGTCGGCAAATGGCCAATCAGAAAGGAGCGACAGTGAACATTAAAACTATGGGGGGGTTTAGACCAATTAGTCCCGGCGGGATAGTTTAAAAATACAGTAAAATGTAAAAGAGCTGATTGGTTAAAACTACGGGGACTTGGCTAGCTCCGCAATGAATAGGGCGACAGAGAAACCCCAAATTTAGCCTATGGGGAATTTTTGACCATTTAGAATAGGGGGCGACAAGCCCTTCTGTCTATGGAGAAGTTTTGACCCAATAGAATCCCGGGGGGATAAATTCAAAAATCAGTAAAAAAGAAAGAAAGAGCTGATTGGCTGAGCTAGGGTGTTGGCTATCCCGCCACGAGGCGAGCTACTTCTCCCATTTAGTCTATGGGGAGAAGGGCGCATGAAAAACTCGGCACTTTGGCCGTGCGGCATGGTATTAATCAAAAAAAAAATTTTTTTTAAGTGTCAAAAAAATTATCAGATATGAGCCCAAAACCCTTTTTACAATAAAACGTTAAAAACCCGAACAACGCGTTTTTTCGCCGAGACCGGCGTCATAGGGAATTTCAATAGAAGGGAGAATCCCGGGAAATACGTAAAATTTAAAATTTTTTAAACTATTCTCATTGGTCGGCATAAACCAGCCAATCAGAATAGGAGTAAACAATGTCCCATTAAAAACCTATGGAGGAGAATGACCAATCAGAATAGGAGCGACAATGTCCCTTTTACATCCTATGGAGAAAAATTGACCAATCATATTCAAAGGCGGAAAACAGTTCAAAATACAGTAATAAATGCAGAAACGAGCTGATTGGTTGAAGCGGCGGGGCTCGTCCAGCTTAGCCAATCAGCGCGCGAGCTACTTTCTCATGGGTTTTCTATGGGGAAAGAAATTCTGAGCGCGCTCTGTGATTGGCTAAGTTAAAAGAGGCCCATTATTTGGACCAATAGGAGGAGCGAGCAACGTCCTATGGGTTTTCTAATGCAATCTGAAATAAAACTGTACATGGCCGAAATCAAAATTAAAACCCACTACAGAAGTGGTCCTGATGTGTTATATAAAACGAATGATAATATGGGGGTAACGAAAAAAATATTAAATCAATAAAATCATGTTTATTTCTTTATTTTCGTTAGCCAAGGATTAATAGTATGGGTGCAACGAAAATAGAAAAAAAAACATGACTTTATTGATTTAATATTTTTTTTTCGTTACCCCCATATTATCACGCTCTGATAGCTGGGATAGCCAAGCACCCGCTAGCTCAGCCAATCAGCTCTTTTCTGTCTTTTTACTGTATTTTGAATTATCCCGCCGTGGATTCTGATTGTTCAAAACTTCTCCATAGACTATAATGGGTCTATGTCGATCCTATTCTGATTGGCCGAGAGATCAAAGCCCCCGCTAGATCAGCCAGTCAGCTCTTTTCTGTCTTTTTACTGTATTTTGAATCATCCCGCCATGGATTCTGATTGGTCAATCCTTCCCCATAGGTTTTAAAGGGTTAAACTGTCGCTCCTTTTTCTGATTGGCTGGTTTATGCCGACCAATGAGAATAGGTTTCAGAATTTGAATTATTTGTATTTCTCGGCAATTTCCAATGTCATAATACTTGATATTTGCGCCGTTCTAGAGTTTTGGAATGTGTTTTTTTTTTTTTTATGTTTATTTTTTACGTTCAGCTCTTTTCTGATACTGTTTTTCCGCCTTTATAAAGGCAATTTTTTCGGAATAAAACTCTGCTGCACGGTGCGGAGCGCCGAGATTTCTGTCGCGATCCTCGATCCGCTTCCTCGCATGTTCCGATCCTGCTTCACCTGGTCTGCCTGTCGGAGCTGCCGTGTGCTGCACTGCGCCTCGCTTTGCCGACTCTCCATTGTACATGCCTCGGAGTTTTCGAGCGCGCCGCGTCCCGCCCCGGAATGCCTAAACCCCCCCGGTCCACACCACGCCCCACTGCCGCCCCCTTTATGCGGGTGTTTGCTGAAAGTGGCGAACGCTGCGCCTAACACTGCTTTCCTGCGTCCAACAGCGGGATTCGGGCTGGGAGGCGCAGTATACGCCAGAAAACGAGCGAAAAGCCCGTTCATACATGTGGCCCTTAGGGCGGCATGTATGAACGGGGTTGCGCCAGATATCTGGTGTCTTTTCAGCCCGATATCAGGCGCAGCCCCATTCACTACATCTTTAAATGTGCCACACGCCATTATCGGGCGCATTACATAGCGCCCGCGGCACTTTGTAATGCGCCCGATGTTGGGGGGCGTGCAGGAGGCAGGGCGCAATAGAACCATAGCAAAGCTATAGATTTATAGCTTTGCTATGGCAATTATAGGCGCATTACAGCTGGAACAGCTTTTTAAGTGGTACACCTGAGCCAGAAATGTCGAACAAGCGCTAGAATGCACCTGATTTTTTATCCGCAGTAGTGTGGATTCATAAACCAGGCACATTCTAGGCTTTTATTATGTGCATGAAATTTGACGTTAACATGCCAAATTTCATGCATGCCGCCCTTAAAATTCTGAACTAACATCACAAAACTAAGACCAAATATTGACACCATACAATAATTAAATATTAACACTATACTGTTATGGACAAAAATCAACATACAAAGACTAATGTTACTAATATACAACTATACAGGGCACAAAAAATACTACCACACCATAACCACTAGAATTTTTACCAAATTGTGACTTAACAACCTTAGTATAATGGTGCTAAATAGTAAACCACTTTGCATAAACCGTACTGTGACTGTACAGTGGTAAAATATCAGTTCAGCAAATCATGTAAATACTGCACAATTCAGTTACGGAACTGGATGGCATACTGGCCCACAGTGGAGTTGCCTTGACAGAACTGGGGCAGAGATGATGCAGCAGAAAGGTTTGGGCCCAGGTTGTTCAAAGATTTTTCTGAAGGCACTCAGGAATTCCTGCAGATCCCCTCTCAGCGGATTCCTTCTCTCACAGAGGGGAGAGGCTCAGGCCAAGGCTTCGCCTGAGAGCAGGGTGGTAATGAACCCCACCTTGGCTCTAATGGACAGGACCTCGATGAATATGGTACAGGAATCTGTAAAACGTATGGGGTCTCCAAAGTAACAGGCAGGCAGGGGCAGGCTGGGACTGGTCATGGCAACGGGAGACAGAGCTACTGCAGAGGCGGAGAAGGTGTAGGTGCCAGTGACACAACTTCATTCAGACAGGCAGTAATGGTCTGTAGCTTCTAGAACAGTTGCTCCAGGTGCATTCCATGACGGTTGATTATGGCTACGAGTTCTGACAAGTCCATTGGGATTCATATTATACGGCCAGTTCGAACTGTGAGGATCCGCCAGTGTCAATATACACTGACCCAATGGGCTCCTGTGAGCGTAGAAGTAGCCAATGTGCAGGACAGGATAACAGGTGCTGGCATGGGTGAAAGGATACAGCAGGTGTACGCGTAGGCGACTAGCGCAGTCCCAGGCGGGTAACGGACAGGTACAAGTGTAGAAACAGCAGATACTACGGATTCAGTGCAGCGGCAGGTATACAACAGGTAGTACACAGGTTGCAGTGGGATAACAGCTGCGATACAGCAGCCAGTGGTCAAGCTCTGTGTAGAAAGACAATAATGAACTGACACTGAAGCAAGGGCAGGAAGTTCCTTATCAGCAAACAGAGGAACATGGACTGGTGAGTATAGTGCACGGGCATTAGAGGATGTCACCACAGAGGCCCGGACATGGCCATGCCCGCGGCTCAGCACAGGAGCAGCAACATGGATCATGACATGTATTATTGCCCTGCACAGTGCCCCCTCTTTTTGCCCCACAAAGTAGTAGTGTTACCTTTTGTAACCCACAGTTATAGTGTCTTCACACAGTAATAGTGCCCACTTTGAACCGCACATTGTAATAGTGCTCCCCTAGGTGTCCTACATAGTAATAATACCAACCTTTTTGCTCCTTATACAGTAATACTATCCAATATGGGGCCCCAAATAGAGATAATTAATATCAGTGTTCCTGCCGCAAGATAATAATGCCCTGTCAGTGCATCTAGATAGAAATAACGCAGCACCACAAATTAAAAATATCCATCTTTGTGCCCCCTACAAAATTATAATCCTCCATGTATGCCTCCTAAAAATAATAAAGGCAGACATTTTTACTTTTGGGGTGCAAAAGAGTTATTAGTAATAGTACTACTTTTTTGCTCCAAAATCTTAATAACCACTTTGTATCCTTAAACTTTCTCCTCCTAATAGGTAATGTGACTTCTAATAAGCATTGTTGTCTGCTTTTCCCTCAGAAAAAAAAAACATACCTCACAAGCGGGGGCGTAACTTTGGTAGAAAAAGTGGGGGGGACCAATTTTCCCTCTTTGGGGCTGTTCACATGGCTTATTTCGGACACGGATTCCAGCCGTATTGCACGCCGTACTGCGCTGCAATACGGCTGGAATCCGTGCCAGCCATTACGGTAATCCACAGTTCTCATAGAGAACTGTGGATTCCGACATGCACATTATCCTGGCGGGATACGCGCTGTGAATAATGCATGTCTATGGGGCAGGCGAGCAGCCGCCCCCGGCCTGCCCTCAAGCCGTAATTGCGGACGAAATCCGTCCCACAATTGCGGCTTGAATAAGCCGTGTGAACCCCGCCTTCCTATTCCTCCCTCTCTTTTTCACTTGCCTTCCCTTTCACATCCCCTCCCTTTCCTTCTCTCCCCTCCTCTCCCTGCAGTGAAGCGGCCCTCTCCATCCCAGCTAGGAGGTCTGAGAGAGTGTGGTGAGCTCCCCAGCAGGTCCGGGTGGAGTCCTTATGGCAAACACTTTTGGTGCAATCCGTAAGGTTATGAGTGGCTCTCTAATTACTGAAGTATAGAGCCGAACCAGGACTATAAAGCAGCCCTGGCAATGAAACCGAACCAGCGCACCTACAATATTTTCCCCTCTAGATAATAAGAAATGTTGTGCAATGCAGCAAATTTCGCTTAATCCTCCCATCCTCCATCACTACTCCATTAAATTTGTAATACACACAACAGAATGAGGAAAATAAAAGAACCTAATCTCGCTGAACCCCTAGGAATCACTTATGTCACATACTGTACCCCAACATTTATTTTATTGCATACCATGCACCAGAAATGACATCACTCACTGCACCCCAGAAATTAATTATATTACACATGGAAGTCACAGAAATTACATTACTAACTGCACCTTAGAAATGAATTGCACATTGTAATCAAGAAATAATATCATTGTACCCCCAAAAATGTATTATATAACACACTGAACCCTATAAATGAATGACATTACTCACTGTACCCACGAGATTACATTACACTGTACCCCAGAGATTACATTACACACTGTACAACAGAGATTACATCACACCATACCCCAAAGATTATATTATACACTTTGCCACAGAGATTACATTACACCATATGCCAGAGACTACATTACTCACTATACCCCAAGTATATTACACCAAAACCCCAAGATTACATTACACAACTGTACTCCAGATACTACATTACACACCACACACCAGATATTACTACATTACACACCATACACCAGATATTACATTACTCACTGTACCGTAGAGATTACAACATTAACCACTGTACCCGAGAGATTAGTTTACACACCGTACCCCAGATATTACTGCATTATTCACCGTACCTCAGAGATTATATTACACACTGTACATCAGAGATTATATTACACCATACCCCGGAGATTATTACATTACACACTGTACCCCAGAGACTACATTAGACAAGGCACCCCAGAAATCGTGTGTATGATGGTTTTTCCACACTGACAAACTGACAAGCAAACGACCCAGACTGCCCAAGGAATATTTCTGCCTCCTGTTAGTGGGTAAATGGCTTGAAGAATTCTTTGTAGGCACTGACAGTACCCACTGAAAATACTCAAGTAAAATCAGTGTTATCTAAACGACAACACTGATTTTACATAGGGTATAATGTAAATCAGTTTCCTGAGGCAGATCAAGCACTGAATCCGCCTCAGAATCAGCATTCATATCTTCCACGTGAGCATTTACTCCTCAAATCTTATTCATGAGCAGGTGTTAGTCCCACCCACCAAAGGCTAGCCCCAGATGGGCGGGGTTTGAAAAAAACTGACTCTTTGATTGACTCTTCGAATAACTCTTTTCTGGCTGAAAACTGCAGATTTGAGCATTAAATACATGAAAACTACAGCATTTTACAGAATAAGGAACGCAGCACTGGGAACAGCATGTCTGACACTAGCTTGTTCTGCCCTCAGCAAGGGGGGCATAATCTATGTGACAGGTTCTCTTTAAGGTATGTTCACACGGCATATAGCGGGACATACTGTGTGCTCTGCTATATGCCGGGTGTTTTAGAAGTACGCTGTCCAGTCAACACGCTGCAGGGCCAGCCCCATTCACTTTCATTTTCCCCGGCGCGCAAGTGCAGGGAAGACGTGACATGGCTAGACACATGGCTGTACAGTATATACACATCTCACATATACAGTACATACCCTACTCACATGCACACACAATGCCTAGCACCATTGTCCCCTCCTTACCTGTCTCCTGTAGTCTGGTGCAGTTGGCATTCGGCAAGAGCTTCCCTTCTTTTCTGATGAGGGCTGAGCATAGGGGAAGTGGTACATAAGGGGAGGAAAAGATACCTACATAGCCCCAGATACAGAGTGTGCTGGACTGTGAGCAGTGTTCTCATTGGTGAAGCAGCCCCTGCTGACTCCTGCTCTACCAATCAGCGCTGCTTTCACTCTACACTGACACTTGAGACTGCTACCTACTCTGTTCCCCCAAAATGCACAGAAATATAGTAGGAAAAGGGTTAACTTCTTCCTCCTCTGTGTTCTGCTCTCCCGACTTACCCTATTCTCATGCGTACATTGGGATTATTTTTTATTGAAGTGCCCAAACAGTGGGGGAGGGCCCGTCTCCCACCCAGAAAAAAGTGGGGCGACCAGTCCCCTCCGTACCCCCCTAAAGTTAAACCTATGCTCACAAGTGTCTCGGATCATACAGAACAGTTCTAGATTCCAGGGTCTGTCCCAAGGTCCCAGGTTAGCAAAGGTCTATCCTAGTGATCCAGACCAGGACACATGATCTGAATCCCCAGGACTGCACTACTAATTTCACTGTTTGTGCATCCTTGGGTTGTGCAAACTGTGTGCCAATATTTGCTGACTCTCCCGGGCTCTCAAGTCTAGCAGTCATTGTCAGCTGCTTTAAAGGGGTTGTCTCACTATATTGATTCACCTTACCTCAGTCTTGCTTTTTCAGTTTAATTTTTTAATTCAGGGGCAGTTTATCGGCTTCTACTGGCCTGCAGTGATGAGCTACAGCGTATCAGGAGAGATTGTACAGGTCTGTGCCTATAGCGACCCAAGGAGCTGTTGCAGCCCATACAAGAGGGGATATCTAGAAATAGGTAGGACACTGTTAATGGACACATATTGTAAAGTGACTTGTTTTTACAAGATTTTTAACATAAAAAGCAATCCTTGTAGTTAGACAATCCCTTTAAGTTTAGTGGTGCCAGGGAAGCATCATAAAATGCTCTTCTGATGTCAATGGCTGTCGAGAGAACCCCCTCATCCACAGCCTAACTATATGGTTAAAGCGGTAGGAACAGCTTCTCTTGTGCGGAGGCAGGAAAGTGACCCCCCTCCCTCACTAACCTCCTCTTATAGCTTGTCCAGTAACCAGGAAAGCTGAGGGGTGCTCCATCCCCACAGCAGGCACCCAACTTTTCTAGGTGCCTGCTGTGGGTGATGTCACCTAGTCTCGCCAGGTGCTAGTTAGCCTATCCAGCTCCTGGGAAAGTTGAGTGATGCCCCATCCCCCACAGGAGGCACCCAGGTTTTTATTCCCTTGTTTCTGTGTTGTTTTTATTTATTTTTTTCCAGTGTTAGTAATGAAAGCATCTGACAGGCACCTCTCTAATTCTTTTGCTGAGCTTGGTGTCAGCTAGAAATGTTTTTCATTACCAAAAGGCTGATACTAACACCCTGTCACTATTACCCCAGTACTCAAAGCACCACTTGGAAGAGCCAGGTTACTGTCAGAGGGCAGATCATCCTATGTGATAGTCTGGTTCTGGGGTGGTTGCAGGCCAATATTTTTAGGATGGGAAGCGGAAAATATCTATGGACCTTCGCATTCTGATAGAATCAGGCTGCAGTTGCTGGTTTTTAAATTGGGTGGACTTCACGTTGTTTTTAAAAAAAAATCTGATAATTTGTTCTTTTTAGATTTTTAATAAAAGATAAAAATAAACCGACGTTGGGTCCCTCTATTTTTCATAATCAGCCATGGTATAACTGATACCTGTAGGCTGATACTATAAAGATCAGAAGGTCCATGGATATTGATCCTTTCCCACTCTAAAAATTCCAGCCTGCAGCCACCCCAGAAAGAGACCATCACATTAGATGGGTCCACTTCTGCCGGTAACCTGACTCTTTCAAGCACCCCTGGTGCATTGGATACTGGAGTAACAGTGACAGCCTTGAAGTGAAGAAAAACACAGCTGGCTGACACCAAGCCCCAGCGACAATAATGGGGAGATGTCTATCAGATGCCTCTATTACTAACACTGGAAAAAATAGTAAACAAAACCACAGAAACAACTCGGTATGGTGTATTCCAATTAATCAAATAAACATTACACTACAATACTGCTTGAGGTCACAGCCGCACCACAACTTCCAGGGGTTGATACTCTGTCTCTCCTCAGGAGAGTGTGCCAGTAAGCTGTGGTCTGTACTCCCTTCTCTTGCCCTTTCCCCCACTATTGTGTTATGTGTCTAGTGCCAACACAAACTACAATTCCATGTAACACTCTGTAACACCATCATCATCGCCTTTCTCCCCATAGTACCCCCAGATAGGTATACAAAGGTGGGTAACATTTAGGGAAGTATGGAA
>JAODAL010074311.1:0-14418 GCA_025379985.1 Phyllomedusa bahiana
CTTTTTTTCCCCAAAAAAAAAAGAAAACCCCGAAAAAAAGGGAACATGGTGAAATTTTTTTTTTGCCAGTTCAAAATTTTTTGGGCTGCTCATGCTAAAGTTTGTAAATGAAATCCTCAGTATAATAAAAAAAGTTGATGTTTTGTTCAACAAAAAATTTGTAAAATTATTTTTTTCATAGAAAAAAAAAACCCCCCCCTAAAAAAAAGTTTTTGTTCGTCTTTAGGAGAAAAAATTAATAAAAAGCACGCCAAATTTTTGGGGAAAAGGGTATTCCAGGAAAAAAATTCTGAAATTTTATTACAAAAATTTGAGTTTAAAAATTTTTTTTTCCGGGAAAAACTGCCCAGAAAACAAAAGTTTAATAGTTTCAATTAGTTCATACAAGATATATAATATATATAAATATATTATATTTTAATTATATATATATATTTTTTTTTTTAGAAATAAAACTTGTAAAGTATCCCAAATTTTTCCTTATCTAAAAATAAGCCCACGTGGGACAAGATAACAAAACTATATTTCCCTTTCCCATGAAACTGGACATTTTTAAAAAAGGGGCCCAAAAAGGATTTAAAAATTAGACATTTCTTTCTTTGTTTTTCCAGAGGCCCAGTATAGAAAAGAAAAAAGGGTTTTCCCTTTAATGTTGCACATTCCAAATATAATTAGAGAAAACTCTGCACTTCTAATATTGCAGACTAAAATGCTTTTATATAAGTAAATACACAAAAGGGAAAGGGGAAGAAAACAAGATGGAGGTTTAAAAAACAAGAGGAGGGTTTTCCTAACATTAGATCCCTGAAAGTTATAGTAAAAAATTTTGCATATGTCCTAGGAAGTAAAAAAACTGGGAGAATCGCTTGTTGAGAGGGGATCTGGATTAGTTGTAAAACATGGGGTACATAATATCCATTGTCAATCAGCTGCCTGAAATTCCCAAACAGAGTTTTGGGCCTATATTAAATGAGAAATGAACTCAGGGGAAAGGAATGAAAATACGTTGCGTTTATGAACCACTGGTGTGGCCAAAACCTAGAATATGCTGAAACAGTGCGGGGCCCCAAATTTTTATAGAAAGGATTAATGGGTTAGAGAATGTACAAAGACGAGAAACCAAAACCAAAAAAGGGGGATAGAGCATCTAAGTTTTGGGGAAAGATTAAAAAAAACTTTGCTTGAGAAAAATGGGGCCCCGCGGGGACATTATAAATTTATTTAAGTATAAAAATTTTCCCCCCTACAAAAAAAAATGTGGTGAAAAGCTTTTCATGTAAAATCCCCTCCAAATCCCCTTTCCCCCTGGAGAAAAAAAAAATTTCAAACTTCAGAGGTCGAAAGCCTTCTTTTCCATTTGTGAAATAGCCGCCCCCAACTTGGGCATAGAAGGAAAAGGTGAGGGGTTCAAGAAAGGCTTAAAATAAATAAATTTTAACTAAAAAAATAATTGGCTCAAAAAAGAAAAAGGGGAAAACCCAAAAAACCACATCCTAGATCTCAATGAAAGGGAAAAATTCCAGTTTTAGTTTTTTATTTATTACATAGTGGAAAGAGTTGAGAACAAAAAACATAAAAAATATCCCAAAAAAAATGAATATTTCCCAAAGGAGATCTGGATTTGGAATGATACTAAAATTTTAATGATCCAATTTCAATGGAAATGGGCCCCCAAGACAAAAAAATGAATCTCAGAAAAGTGTGTGCCTTCAAGTGCCCGTATACCTCACTACCCAAAAACGCTTTCTCCTGTGAAGTGGCAAATGTTCTTCCCGAGGGATTCCCCCCAGACCTTGGGTTAAAAATTAACAAACTGCTTGACAGTCTGTGGTGCAATGTGGGGGTTAAAGGATGGGGAAATAGACATAAAGGGCCCAGGGTGTGCTCCCATTTTTTTAGGTTGGGGAAAAGGGCTTTGGGCCCAAACCATTTACTTTAAAGCCTTCATCATGTGGAAAAAAGCTGACAACACTTCAGCCACGGAAACCTACCCTTAAACATGCTCAGAAGGAATCCGGGCCCCCAAACCTGCATATGGTCTTACAATGGGGCTCAAACCCCCGGTATCTAATGGCAGTCGGGGGCCCTGGTTTTGCACATGGAGGCTGTACCCCCCCACACCATTACTGACTCACTGCCAAAATAGTCATGCAGGAGGATGTTGGAGGCAGCTACCTCTGTCAATCAATCATTTGTGCTCAGTGATGGAACCGGCTCAAATTTCCGCGAAAAGCACAGATGCCAACTAGAATCTGCCAATCTTGGTGTTCTCTGGCAAATGCCGAATCGCTCGCACGGTGTTGGAACCGTCGGGCCTTCATACCAGCCTCATGAGTCTATTCTGACAGCTTGAGCAAACCATGCTAGCGGTCATTTTGCAGGGCACTAGCACTGCTCCTCCTGTTCCTCTTGCACAAAGTAAAGTAGCAGTCCTGGCAGTTTGGGTGTTGCTAGAGATGGTCGAAATTTCTCAAAATTCGATTCGGTCCCACTTCGCCGAATTTTTCCGACAAAATTCCGTTTCGTGTCCGAATTAATTCGGCACGAATCGCGTTACAAAGCAGCTATTTCCAGGCTGCAAACAGAGCCTGCAGGTGCTGTCATACGTTGTGCCATTCTAAATATGCAGAGGGAGCTTGGATTGGTCTTCATACACATGTTGTGTTTTAGATGACACGCAGATGACTGCCGCCGCTTTTTAGAATCGCTTCACTATAAAATTCCTGGGACTTATGATGGCAAAACTGACCAAAAAACTGAAGGCGGGAATGTAGCCCGATAAAGTCAATGCCACAAAACCTGGAAAAAAACAAGCTGAGAGCTCAGGTGTCAACATTAGTGACCGAGTGTGGAAGGTGACGGCGGAAGCCACAGCAGGCATGAGTCAGGCAGTGTCACAATGACATTCTGTAGTGGCAAACAGGAGGAAGCCACAGAATGGCACAATTGACTGAGAGCGGAGGTCACGGCGGCATGTCTAGCATGAGGTCCAGGCAGTGGCACAATGACATGCTGTAGTAGCAAAACAGGAGGCAGCCACAGAGTGTGCCCAAAAAATGACTGAGAGATGATGTCACTGGCGGCAGCAGCATGAGGTCCAGCGCAGTGCACAATGACATTCTGTGAGGTGGCAAACAGTATTAGGCCACAGAGTGGTCACAATCACACAGTGTGGAGGGTGCCAACAGCAGCAGCAAGGAGGTCAGGCAGTTGGCACAATGACATTCTGGAAGGTGGCAAAACAGGAATCAGGCCACAGAGTTGCACAAATCACACAGTGTGAGGTCACAACAGCAGCAGTAATAGGTCAGGCAGATGGCACAATGAAATTCTGGAGGTGGCAAAACAGGAGTAAGCCACAGAGGTGGCACAATCACACAGTGTGGAGGTCACGGCGGCAGCAGCTGAGGTCAATGCAGAGGCACAATGACAATTCAGGAGTGGCAAAACAGTACTAGGCCACCGAGTGGCACAATCACACAGTGTGGAGTCATGGCGGCAGCAAGTATGAGTCTAGGCATTGCACAATGACATTCTGGAGGCGGCAAAAACAGTATTAGGCCAGCACGAGAGCTGTAAGTCTACCATTCACACACACAGTGTGGAGGTCAATGGCGGCAGACAGTATGGAGGTTAGGCAGTGGCACAATGACATTCTGGATGCGCACAAACATAAAGTATTAGGCACAGAGTGGCACAATGATACAGTGTGGAGGTGCACGACCGCAGCAGCATGAGAACAGGCAGTGGCACAATGACCATTATGGGGGGCGGCAAACAAGTATAGGCCAACAGATGGCACCAATCACACAGTGGTGGAGGTCACTTGCGGCAGCAGTATGAGATCATGCAGTGCACAATGACATTCTGGAGGCGGCAAAACAGTATTAGGCCCAGAGTGGCACAATCACACAGTGTTGGAGGTCACGGCGGCAGCAGTATAGATCAGGCAGTGTCACCATGACATTCTTGAGGCGGCAAAACAGTATTAGGCCACAGAGTGGCACAATCACACAGTGTGGAGGTCAGAGGCGGTCAGCAGTATGAGGTCAGCAGTGGCACAATGACATTCAGCGAGCGGCAAAACAGTATTAGCCACAAGAGTGCACAATGATACCTGTGGAGGTCACTACAGCAGCCATCATTAGATCAGCAGTTGGCACAATGACATTCTGGATGCGCAAAACATATAGGCACAGAGTGGCACAATTGATACAGTGTGGAGGTCACGACAGCAGCAGCATGAGATCAGGCAGTGGCACAATGACATTCTGGAGGCGGCAAAACAGTATTTATAGGCCCACAGTTGGCAAGACAATCACACAGTTTGGGTCACGACAGCACAGCATGAGATCAGGCAGTGGCACAATACCATTCTTGGAGGTGGTCAAAACAGGAGGAAGCCACAGAGTGGCAAATGACTGAGAGCGAGGTCACGGGCGGCAGCAGCATGAGGTCAGGCCCCATTGGCACAAAGACACAGATGGTGGAAGACATGGCATCATGCCACAGTCAGCAGCATGAGGTCAGACAGTTGGCACAATGACACA
This sequence comes from Phyllomedusa bahiana, assembly GCA_025379985.1. Lineage (NCBI taxonomy): Eukaryota > Metazoa > Chordata > Amphibia > Anura > Hylidae > Phyllomedusa > Phyllomedusa bahiana. The sequence goes on from JAODAL010074311.1 coordinate 4,551, forward strand.
GATGGTTGGATGTCACACACAGCAGCAGCAGCATGAGTTTCATAGAGTGGCACAATGACAGAGTGATGAGGTGGGTGGCAATAACCAGTCCCTGGTAAAAGATGGTGGGTAGGGCCGATTGGAGAAACTGTCAGCATATGTGTGGCATCAGGTGGGTGTGCGGCATCAAAATAATGGCTGAGGCAGGTATTTGAAACCCAGAACTGACTCCAAAGGCATTGGTGTGTGGAAAATCCTGGCCGATCCACTCCTGATTCATCTTGACAAAGGTCAGCCTCGTTCCACATTCCCGTGAAACGGGTTCTCCTTGGGGGTAACGATGGCCCCCACCGCACTGAACACCTGCTCTGATGCCACACTACTGGCCTGCATGACAGCTTCTTTCTCCAAGGCAAACTCGGGCAAGTAGCGGCCACACATCCATTTTTGGCTGCCCAGTAATCCAGTCGGAACTTCTAAACTGAGGTTGGCCAGAGTGCCTGGTCCAAGTAAGGACCAACAACCTGTTGTTTCAGGGACGCTCCAGGTCCAGCTGCTGCAGGCGACTGCCCTCCTCACTAGGCGGGTGAAGGAAGCTGCTCATCAGTGACTCCAGACCTTAGGTTACTACTGAGGGAGCTGGTACTGCTCCTACCAACCACCCCCACCTCCCCCAGCAGCCGCGGCAGTAGTACCGTGAGCACTGAGGAACCCCCCGTCAGACCAGTCCAGAGGATGGACGGATGCCGCACATCAGGCAGCGCCAACTGATTACGGAGGATTTCCCATATAGATTTGATTTTGTCTTCCCTTTCAAATAGCTGGTAACAAGGCTCACATTTTGGACCTGGGTACGAGGGTCCAATAGGTGGAGAGCCAGAAGTCATCCCTCTAGCCTGATGCTGACTTTCGACTGTCACTAGCCAGGCAAATAAGCATGCTGCGGGCCCATCTCACAAGTGACTCCAAGGGGCTTCCTGCCTCCATTTCCACTAGTATACAGCCACGGTGCTTGTGGGTCATCTTGCCTCCATCTTCCTCATCTCCATCCCAACCTCCCTCCGCTGCCCTCCTCCCTCCTCCTCTCTTGTCATCAGGGTAGAAAATCCACATCATTTTCACAAGACAATGCTTCTGCTCGCCAAGTGTCCTCCTCCTCCATTTCATCCCCCACCGTACCTCCATGTGGCCCACGAGAAGTAGTCGCGCCACGTTTCCAGTCCCCCTGCCCAGACAGATTTTTCACATCTGTTCCAGGACATGAAGCATGGAAATGACGATATTCATCCCGTAGTCCCTGGCGACTGACGAATAACTCGCCTCCTCCTCGATGGCCTCAACAAACGGCAGGGTCACGTGCATGAGCTGACCACTTGGCTGACATCAAAGTTACAACATGGTGAGTACTTCTGTCTGCCTGGATCATCAAAAAAACGTTAATAATGGCCATTCTCTGTTCATCCACAGTCGGTCCAACATGTGCAGGCTGGATTCCATCGGGTGTGAAACATCGCATATCAGAGTGAGTTTGGGGAGAGCCGTTCTGCCTCTGCAAACTCGAGAGGGTGGTTCCTGGCATTGTACAATGATAAAGTGCATGCACAGTTTCCTGGCCATTTTCAGAATTTCGAGATCGGTGGAAGACATCAGGAACCCTAATTCACAACCACATTGAAAAACGTCGCCATGCCAGGGCGCATGGACCATCCCTCCTCGGTGCAGCGCGGACATTACCATGTTCCTCCCATTGTCCGTCACCATGGTTCCGATTTGCAGTAGTGCTCGAAGAAAGCCACACATCGATTTCTGTGCAGGCATGACGCGGAGCAGTTGTTCTCCCCTGTTGTGACTTCGTTCGCCAGGCAAGCCAGGTGTAGAACTGCGTGACAACCGCTGAGCCCTACACATGTGAAGGTGGAGAGTGTGCTACATGTACTTGTGGAGGGCTGAGATGGTGTGGTGGTGTAGGAGGAGGAGACGGCACATTGGCGCTGGTGCAGCAGTTTGACAACTGAGGAGAAAGGCGCGTCTTCCTGTCAAGTTGTTGGTGTGCCTGGGCAGGAAGACATTCACCCATGGGCCGAAAGGACATGTACTGGCCTGACCGTTAAGTGTACAACTCCAGAAACGCCTTGCTGCCGTGCACCTTGAACAAACCGGATAAAAGCTCAGGACTGACCCACCTTCTGTTCTACATAATTATGAAGTGCCTGGTACTGCCTTTTTGGAAAAAGAAATTACGGCTTGGAACTCTTCCCTCTCGGCTCGGCAACAACCATTTAGTTCTCTGAACGGTGCAGAGTCACCATTTGGAAAGGAGGGACTGCAGTACCAACAACTTGACAGGACACGGTCAGCTGCGCACCTTAGAATGGTTGACGCATACTGTTGATCTCTTTGCAATCCGCCTCGCTGAACGATGCTGGCGCCATGGAGTAGCGAGGAGCAGACATCTGACCGGGAGTATTGATGACAAAGATAACATCTCCCAGTCTGCAGAGGTGGTGGAGTCCTTGACCAGGCTGCATAGGCATGCGTGCCACTAGGGCGCCTGCTGCTGCTGCTGGGTATGCTGCGGCGGCAGGATTTACCACCACACTGAGCCAACGATTCTCCCAGGCCACCGATGGGTGACGCAGTCATAGTGATGACGCACGGCCGTAGGGTGCAAACGTTAGCTCCCTGGCACGCTTCACTTTCTTGCCACAGATACTACAAATATACCCATATTCGGCTCCTCCGGTGTCTTAGAAAGAACTGCCACAACGCCGAGTATCGGATTTTACCGCCAACGCTCCGCACTGAGTTGCCTACTGCCGCGCTGCCTCGCTGAGCCCCTGTGCCGCTACTTTCTTGGACCTGCGAAGCGGGTTTTTATTAACCACCGTGGCCGCTTGGCTCCCTACCTCACACTGCTGCTATCCTGCTGACTCTCACGGCCACACACCCACTTGCTGGCTGCGCTGCTGCGCCGCGCGGAACTTGACGCCCTCTTACTCCCTGACGATGATGAAGCCCTTGACTCAACCCGGCTCCCAAGTGGTGTCGCTACATCATCATCTATTTGTAGTTTTCATCAACGTCACTCGCTGTCCTCACACCGTTCTTCGTATCGAGGCTGACCTCTCACAACATGACCTCCCATGCCAACTCTCAGCACATATAATACTTATTAGCCGCCTACGCAAGAAGCAGGCGATATTGGCCCCATTTCTTTGCAGCAAGAAGCTGCTGACTTGCCCCTCCTCAATTGTTCATCCTCGCTATATATGGCGCTGAGCCCAGACCACATAGGAGATCTCTGGCTGAGGGAACACGGATGGGACAGAGGCGGGCTGAGGAACAGGTAGTGCCGCTGACGCCGCTCCATGGGGCCATTCCAACAAATGGTTGTGTGTGAGGTTCCCACGACTCTTGGTTTGGGATTTCAGATTTCCATCACTGGGAGGAAGAGGATGAACTAGTCAACCAATCAAGAACCCTTGGGTTGCTGAACAACACACGCCGCTAGAATGACAGCCGGCAGTTGTGGCCTCACGAGTGAACCCCTGCTGCGACGTCTCCTTGCTGTGCTGCGACCCTGGCCTGTTCCCGTAATGTTTTGTTGCCACTGCGACGCAGGAGAAGAGCCTGCCACCTCTCTGTCTGACATACTAAAATTGTACAGACTCGTTTTTGAAGATGAATTATCTGTATATGAATAAATATACACCCCTGTTTTTGACTCCAAATGAAACCCAGTAACAAGCTTGGGTAACCCTTGGATATAAATAGCGCACCACAAATGGCCAAAAAATATACTTGAAATGTGTCGGTTTAAAAAAACACTGTGTGATAATACAAAATAAAAGCACAAACAGGCTTAATTAACCTTCGGACAAGAATTAGTCTACAGGAAAAAATTATATAATATATTTTGGCGTTGAAAAAGACGGTTTATTATTTGTCAGCACACCAGCAAAACAACGTTAAATTACCCTGGATTGTAAATTGCGCCAAAGAATTGATCCGCACAAACTAGTAGCTTTGTAGCATGTACAAATTGCGTGTTTTCTACGCCACACAACAAGAGATAACAGTTTTGAAATTAACTTTGCTTGTGAATTAGGCTACAGGAAAAATGTATATATTATGGTCGTTGAAAAAGACGGTTTATTTTTGTCAGCACACCATCAAACAAAACGCTTAATTAACCCTGGATGTAAAATTGCTTGCCAAAGAATTGAGCCCCACAAAATAGTAGCTTTGTAGCGTTGAGTAGCAGAGTGGCTAAGAGTAGTTTTGCCTGTTCTGACCACTAGGGGGAGTCCGTCCGAGTAGAGACGTGCCACAAGAGCCTGGGCTTGGTGTGGGGAGTGCCAATTGCTATCTGTCAGCAACACTAGGTTGCTGACAGCTGTATGTAGCATGGCGGTATCCAGCCATAAGGGTTGGCTTCCCCTGAAACAGCTGCAGATGGGAGGGGTGGCTGTTCCCCGAGCGACCCAGGTCGCCCAGGTCCCATGTTGGAGATTGGGCCAGACCCCGGGAATGCTATAAAAAGCCTGTCTCTTCAAGTGATCCTGGGGGGCGTGGTTGCTGAAGAACTGGAAGCAGCAGTGTAGCTGAAGCGAGGCATCCTTGCCCCCAAGAGGCTTAGGTGAAGCCAGACCAGGATATTCGCAACTGATGCTGTGGTCTCGCAAAAGGCACCCTACTGACCACAAGTATAGAGGGTCCCTCTAACATTATGTTTTAGTCCGTGCCTGACGGCCTGAGGGTATTGTTTATTCTGTTGTTCTGGAATGCTGTGCTATATACCTGTGCTGGAATAAAAAAAACAAGGCTGAGGCCACTTGAAGAAGAAGTCGTTGTCAGAGTCTTTATGTTGGAGTGCCATCCGTTGAAAACCAAAATGTGGCAATCCAGAGCTAAAGAACCAGGAAGGCCCAATATGGCGTCCAAGACGCAAGTGAGGCGTTCACATATGGTGGAGGCAATTCAAAGGGCATAAATGGCACTAAAACAGATTGGTGTGCACGAAAGCGTGTCAAAAGAAAAAAAAAAAAGCATATTGCATAGGACTGCTGCTGTTGGCATAGGACTGTCGGATACTAGTCTTGTGCGATCCAGTATCTGTCGAAAGAGACTGCCCTCAGTAAGAGCAGGAAACGGTCCTCTGGAAAGAGACAGGGGACGCACCCCAGAAAAAGAGACTGTTGCTGCTGCCTGGGAAAAATCGTTTGACAAATGGAGGAGCTGCTTGCCCAGGTTTTTGCAGGTCAAATGCCCAGCAGCAGGAGATAAATAAAACTGTGGCCCAGCAAGTGGCTAAACAACGAAAGACACTGAGAAGCTACAGGCACATTTAAAGCGGATCAAGAAAGGCTAAAAGGCACTTCTCAATACACATTCCACCGGTATGAGAAAGTGGACTCACTGCAGACCCAAGCTGCGTGGGGTTTTGTATGGGGAGGCGGAGCCCAAAAGATGGAAAGACGGCTGCCAAAGTAACCAACCAGACTGGTGTAATGGATGCCTACCAGGACGACAGGTGCCGGAGCGGATGTTCTGTGGCCAGAGGTCTAGCCGTCCAGCAAAGAGGAGTCCACGTCTGGAGAGACTGCATCACGCGGGACCTGCATTCTGCCGTTGCCACGGACAACCAACCTGCAGAGCCTGCTACCACCGCCAGCAGAGGGAGCCATGTTGGAGATGCCACGAAGTTGAGAAGATGTTCCCTGACTGCCCTCTCAGGAGGAGCCGGAGAGGTCGCAGCGGCAAGCCCTGAAGCTCAAGGTGAATGGATGCCCCCACCCATGGCTGACATGGGACAGTCAGCAGGAGAAGTTCCAACTGTGCTCCCAGAGGCCATACCCGTTGGGGCAGACCCATCAATTGATCCCGTTAAGACTGCCCAGTTGGGGGTGATGTAGCGGTGACACTGTGTGGGGACTGCAGGCATGGATTTGGGTGACAACCCAGGGTGGACCATGCAGAGCACATCATGATGTGTCCTGAGCAGGAAAAAGTGCTGAGAGCAGCAGGACTCTGAACTAAGAACTCAGTTTCCCCCATGCTGCGTTACCTGTGGAAATGTATTGGTAATGAGTAAGATGAATGTCACACAGTCTGTGCAGGAGAGGTCAGCAGCATCAACAAAGCTAGCTCCCTCTACGGCACTTTTGAACAAGATACTACTGCGTAAGTGGAACTGGTAGGTCGTTGCCCCTAGCAACAAGGTGTCCCTGCCCCTCTTGTTTGTTGGAAACGTATTAGTGTGCGTGCCCTTAAGCCTTGTGGGAAGAGATGTCTGCAGTCCAGTTGGTGAGTGGTGTCTGCCAATTGACCCCAGCGCAAGTTTGTACAGTAAGTGTAACGTGCAATTAGCAGGTCTTCCCTAGTGGTTATTGGCTGGTAATAGCACATTGTGTGCAGGTGCGGTAAGGTCTGGGGTTTATAGCAAATCCTGAAGACTGGTGCGGTCAAACAGTTCCCTCAGAGCTGATGTTGGTCGCCAGTAACAATGCATGGGCTCTCTGCTGGAGGGGAAAAGGTGAATGAGTTGCCTAGTGTGAAACTACCGGCCAGTGTGTTGCCTGGAAAGGAAGAAGGCAAACCCTGGATATGAGAGACTATGAGTGTGAATGTATCTGGTTAGTTACTCAAGGGTGGAAAAACACTCTGTGAACGTCTCAGAATCAGTGTGGGGAGTGATGTAGTGTGGTCTGTGCTACAGGAGTACTGATGATGAAAAATACTTTGAAAAAAATAATAATGTGTGTCCATGGCAGATTATGTGTGCAGCCCCAATCAGGGTAATACAGAAAGTTTATCTGAGCTGAAATCCATATTGTACCCTGCAGGAATGAAAGAGAATCAGTTCATGCTGGGACCTGTAGTGCACCTGAGGAACCTGCCTCCCAAGGTTTGCGGTTGTCAGTGCTAGCATTTCTCGCAGTGGTCAGAAAGACTACAGTGTACAGTAAAGGGCAAATGATGATCCTCTAGACCCAGAAAAGAAGAGGGTTTGCTCAGACGCTATGAGGGGGCAGTATTTTATTAATTTCGAACCCTTCAATGGGAAGGAAAATCCCTAGTATGAAGCTGAGTGAAAACGCAAGGAATTCCCTATGTCGCAGTGTTTTGTCAGAGTATCCCTAGAGATAACTAGCAGGTATACTGAGAGTTCTCCCTTGGAGATAGATACAGGGGGGTGGAGGAAAGTGTCTCCATATGTTGTTGCAGTAAGGTCCTGAACAGAGTCCTAGTAGAAGGCGTTCTTCTGCCCAGTCTAAGTGGAAAACCTAACCATAAGTCACGAGGTTGTGAGGTTCCTGAGCATGTTTGCTGTATACCTCACTGTAAAGGAAAAGTAAACGTATCTTGGAGATGGTCAACACTTCTCATCATTTGTGGTTGTGCTAGTTGGTGATACCCAATTAATAGAGAAGTGTGTAGACAGTGTACAGGGTTCTGGTGTGTCCTCTGACGGGATTGGGTGGAATTGATAGCATACCTTGAAAGCAGGAGTGGTCCGAGACAGGCGCTAAGAGTTCTCCCCCATGGTGACCAGCTAGTAGCCAAGAGGCAAGCTTCAAGAGCGGGTGAAAAAAAAAGGACACAGTGAGGAACCAGATGACTTGTTTGAAGGGAGGTTTTTTGGTCTCATCATGATCCTGCATGACAAAGCAGGTAGCAGGTTGGGGCTTAGGTGCGCCACTAGGAGCAATGGTGGATAGTGACCCTGAGAGGCTTTGATGATATTTACTGCTTCTGGTGAATTTTAGTGGGGTTGCTGGATCCAACCAAGGGTCTCCTGTTTATAGGACACCCAAAATAGGGAAAGAAACTGCCCATGGGCCACATTGCCAAGGTACACTTATGTGTGGGAAAAGGATACTAGGTCTGGATAGCGCTGATAGTGAGGTTTGTCAGAATACGCCCATGGTGAATGTCGGCATTACCGGGCTGAAGTGAGACATTGTTGTAGAGTGTGCATTTTTTACGCCACTGGTGGTAAGTGGCTATGACCCTGTCAGTTGCTCAGTGTGGGAGGAGTGCATGGTAGAGCCCACAGCTGAGCTGTGCATGAAAGTGTTTACCCTCCCTTTGGGAGGTTAGTAGGGAAGAAACGTTGCCCCAAAATAGGAGCCTTTTGACCCCGGAGGGAGCCTGGGTCATGTGGGGAAAGCCCTACGGGTTTTTCGGAGGGGAGGGTGTGTAGCAGATTTTGCTAAAGTATTTTGCCGGTTCTGCCACTGGGGGGAGTCGCCCCTAGAAAAAGCGTGCCCCCAAAGGGCCCGGGGCCTTTGGGGGGGGGACCCAAATTTCCCATCTTCAGCAACACTGGGTTGTTTAACACTGAAATTGTAGCATGGCGGGTATCCAGCCAATAGGGGTTTGGGTTTTCCCCAAACCAGCTGCAGATGGGGGGTCCCTGTTTCCCCCGCCCCCAAGGTCTCCGGGTTTCCATGTTGGAGTTTTGGCCAGCCCCGGGGATGGCTATAAAAAGCCGGGTCTCTTAAAAGGATCGGGGGGTGGGGTTGCTGCCAGAACCGGGAGCACAGTGGAGCTGAACCCAGGCCTCGGCCCCCCAAAAAAGGCTGAGGGAAGCCTGCCCCAGGATATCCCAAGTGGCTTTGGTGTTTCCGGCCCAAAAGGGCCCTGACCACTATTAGAGGGGTCCCCTACTTTATGTTTAGTCAGTGGCCTGACGCCGGGGGGGTTTTTTGTTTTTTCCCGTTGTTCTGGAATGCTGGCTATATCCTTTTTAGGAAAAAAACAGGGGTGAGGCCACTTTGAAGAAGAAGTCGTTGTCAGAGTGCCTTTTTGTTGGAGGCCATCCGTTGAACCAAGCGGGGACCCGAGCTAAAGTAAACCCCCGGACGGGGCCCCAAATGGGTCCCCAAAAACGCAAAATTTAGGCGTTCACACGTGTTTTTAATTGCCCTGTTTTCTACCCACACAACAAGAATACAGTTTTAATTAACCTTTTCTTGTGAATTTGGCCCACCCGGAAAAATTTTTATATTTTGGCGGTTTAAAAAAAAACGGTTTCATTGGGGGCAGCACACCCGCAAAAAAAAGCTTAAAATTTAAACCCCCCTTTTAAAATTTCGCCAAAGATTTGAGCCCCAAAATAGTACTTTTTACGTGTTACAGATTGGGGTGTTTTTTTACGCCCCCACAACCAAAAAAACAGTTTTAATTAACCTTTTCCCTTTTGAAATTTGGCCCACAGGAAAAATTTATATAATTTTTGGGGGTTGAAAAAGGGCGGTTTTTTTTGGGGTCAGCACACCCGCCAAAAAAAAGCTTAATTTTAAACCCCGGAAAGTAAATTGCCAAAAGAATTTTAAACAAGGGCCCAAAAATGAAGTGGTATTTGTATTGTAAAAACCCTGTTTCTTTAAAAGAATACCCAAAAGGAACTGGCTTAAATCCCCCTTGGATATTGAATGTAAAATCAGCTGCAAAAGGGAACCCCACACTGGGTTTCAATCCAATACCCCCCAAAAAAATTTGAAATAGAACATTTAAAAGAACAGTCTCTGAACAAACTGAGACACCCCACAGAAATCCTATATAAAAATTAATTCTTTAGTAAGGGGCCATCAGCCACGGCAAACACCTTCCCCCGATGAGCAAAATTTGGAAAGGGGTGTGAAACTCCCGGCGTTGCGCCCCGGGGTTTATAAGTGCGGTGACGTTCCCAAAAAATCCCGCCGGTCCTGATTTGGGTTTATCTCTGCACAAGTCATGCCGGCTATGCCCTTCCCTTTCCCCCCCAGTGGGGTTTTCCCCATGTAGCGCCATGTCTCGCAGGCCCCTTTTATCAATCCAAAAACACACTTCGTTTACCTGAATACCCCCCCAAAGTTCGACTTCTTTCCGGGAAACCCAAGTT